>JAKZAO010000012.1:5934384-6150945 GCA_023053555.1 Branchinecta lindahli
AAAATGAAATCTAATGTGTTAGCGTAGGTCAGGACGAGCGGATCTAAGGTTGCGGGGTATGGCAGTACTTACCCCTAACTTGTGGTATATTACCGGTAGGGCGACAATAACTATCTACATTGAACGAATTGAAACTATTACAACTTTGAACAATCTTTAGTAAGCACTGGTACATAAAATTCAGACTTACAGTTTGATCTACACTAGATCACAGCAGCGAAGGCAGTGTCCTGGAAATGAAGGCCCACTCTCATATATGCAGTTTAAGCAAGAGGGCCGCGCGCCCCACAATCTCCGCGCGCCGGAAATTAGAATTTTCCATTATCCAGCGGCCTACAAACCTGCTGGACTGGGCCCGCGTTGGAAAACGGGTCTTCCCTAGGAGCCCCAAACCCACTTGCATAGCAACGCATCAATAGCACTCTGTCGGTCCATTGTTCTCGAGTTATGGTACTTCCAGAAGTGCTGGGACCATGAAACTTGGCAGGCGTATCATGGACCCGACCAAACTAACTTGGAAATAGTCACTTCCCTGATCTGACCACCGTGGGGCAGTGAAGGGAGGGAGAATCCGGAATCTTGAGGTGTGTATAACTTTGGAATGTGTGATCGGATCTTAATGAAACTTGATATTTGGAACGAACTCCTGTCTTGTATATCCCAATTCAAAGTTGATGAGTATAGATCTGCAATCTGCGTCCCAGGTAGTGGAGGTTTTACATATGTCTCAGTAGTAGAAAGTGAAAGTTACCGACTCACCTTCTGGATCCACCTTTTTACTATGAATGAATGAATTTATCGCACGAAAAAACCCATGGGGTCATGGCAACAAGAAAAAAAACAAAACAAAAGGAAAACACAACAAACTAAAAAAATCGCTCTCTATGGGACAAACCAACGTGGAGGAATCTAGCCACCTTACGGATATCCCCCATATTTGTACTCCCAATATTTTCTAGTAGCCACTCCTTCCTATTAATTCTCACCCCAAATACTTCGACCCTTAAATCACTCAATCCTTCACATTCACACACACATAAAGTGGAACACATCCTCATCCTTTCCACACATAGTCTACACAAGTGTTGATTAAGAGACAAATGGGGGACTAATAGAAACTAGTCCGCTTGGAGCGCTGAACTGGAATGAGGCGAAGAATTACGAGATCGGATGCGACTTCTATATTCAAATGAAAATCATCTGAGTCGTGGTTAACAAGTCCCTTGCATCAATTTCATCTTTACGTTTTTGCGAACGTAATCATGGGAATTATTATTATTATTATTATTAAAAGTATATTATTATTATACTTCCTGAAACTAGTGATATGGCACTTCACCCGAAATTTCCAGCATCCCAAACAAATGCGAGAGAAAAGAAGATCAGAGATGGGATCAGTAAAGTTGTGTTGGGATACAAAGGGAGCATCTCTAGGGAAAGTAGAAAATAAGTAGGATCGGATCATTGGATCATTCGACCGAGCATTCGACAATTTTTCATGACCGCACGCCACCGGCCAGGCACCGCGACACCGGCACGGCACGGCACCGCGGCACGCGCCACTTTGTGTACATCGTTTCTGGGAGTGAGCAACCCCTCGATAAATGCACTATCGAATTCTCTATTTTTTTTTCCCAGTTGCGGCATCCTTTCTACCGCCGCCCTCCTCCCCTTTGTCGGATAGCTGGAACCCAAAATAGGTGATCTATACCAACTTTTGATGTTCCAAGACGTAAGTAGAGGGATACCTATGACTTCCAAAAAGTTGTCCGTCAGTACGTCCGTCCGTCTGTACGATAACTCTCGATGGGAATGATATATTTTGTTCAAACTTGGCGTGAAGATACTTTGGGTCAAAGGACAGGTCAAGTTCGTAGATGGGCTCCGTAGCTCTATATCTGGGGGTGGGGGGAGGGCGGGTTCACTTTATGGGGCCAACGAAATATTTTTTGAAAGCTAACAAGATAGTCGATTTTTTTTGGGAGTAAGTAGACATGCTGAATCCGAAAATGATAATTATTTTCTCATCGGACAAATGGTTCGCCCTGATTGAGACCAAAACCGGAAGATTCGTTAAAAGTAAAGGTGAAGACTGGAAGTTGATTATAGGTTCGGTACAGGGGTAAGGAGACATGCTGAATCCGTATAGCCTATGCATTAAAATTTAGGGATTTTCTTGTCATTATTGGAATCACCAAATTGATTAGTTTGGTGATACAAATTTAAGGAATCGATGAATTGGTGATAAATGTGTAAACCCGCGCATGATTTTGGTTCAAATGTAGCGCGTGGTTACCGGTAATGCCAGTTTCCGCGCTAACGGCTGTGTCAGCTAGGGTCTCTGAATGAACAAGACCAAAGGTTTCGATGGGATCCCAACAATTTAATATTTGATCCAGACAAATAGGTCTTGTTTTCGCCAGATCCAGTCTTCGCCAGGCTAATCATCTGAGAAAATAAAGTTCAGATATACTGTGTAAGCCATATCTATTGTGACGATACTGATCGAAACTTCCTGCTTTACTTCTGCCAAATTCCCGACTTGAGCCGAATTCCGAGCGAACTACTTGTCCAGCAAAAAAAAAAGAAAATTCAGAAACGAATTCAGCGTATCTCCTTATCCCTATAAAGAACATCTAATCATCTTCAAATAAAACTTTAACTTATGAAAAAAAAATCTGGTTTCAACTATATGTCCGGGAAAACATGACTGTCATATACAGATTCAGCGTCTCTTCTTACCCTTAAATCTGTCATCTGATCAACTTCAAATAAAACTTTTGCTTTTAACAAATTTTTCAGTTTTGGCCGGATTCCGGGCGAAAAAATTGTCCGGCGAGAAAATGGTTTTGACCATCGTGTTCAGCATGTTTTCGTACCCGTAAATCGAACATCTAACCAACTTCAAATACAACTTTTGCTTTTAACAAATTTTCCGGTTCTGGCCGGATTCCGGGCGAACTACTTGTCCGGCGAGAAAATGGTTTTGACCATCGTGTTCAGCATTTTTCTTACCCCTAAATCGAACATCTAATCAACTTCAAATAAAACGTTTACTTTTAACAAACTTTCCGGTTTTGGCCGGATTCCGCGCGAACTACTTGTCCGGCGAGAAAATGGTTTTCACCATCGTGTTCAGCATGTCTTCTTACCCCATAATCGACTATCACATTACCTGTTTCAAAATATTTTGTTTGCCCCTTAATTTGAAACCCCTCCCCCACCCTCAAATATAGGGCTACATAGCCCATCCTCGAACTTGACTTGTACTTTGACCCAAAGCATCCTCCCACCAAGTTTCATCAAAATATCTCAATCCCTTCGAGAGTTATCGTGCGTACAGACGGACAGACGGACGGACGGACGGACAACTTTTGCGATGTCATAGGTATCCCTCCACTCCCAAAAAGTCGGGAATGCTATCAACTCTATTAAACGAAGTTGAAAATACATGAGAATCAACTGAATAGCTCTGAAAAGATTAGGAAATGAGACACGATTTTTACCCATAAACGATCTTAAAGACTAAGCCAATCTTGTCAATTTTATAATCTTCCAGCCAAGTGTCGTCGTCCTAGCAAATCTGGAAGCACCTACCTCGCTATCACCGGAATTCCTGACCCCCCTCTAACTCCCCCCAGTTTGCCCGAATCCGGCGCGGTTCTGTCATTGATGTACTAGTTGTTGTGCTTGTTCTTCCCACCAAGTTTCTTCCGGTCGCTCCACTCTAAGCATGTCGCAAGATTTCTGGTTCTCCCCTTCGACCCCCCCCCCCCCCACACTCACTGGATCCAATCAAATATAGGGCTACAAAGCCCATCCTCGAACTTGACTTGTACTTTGACCCAAAGCATCCTCCCACCAAGTTTCATCAAAATATCTCAATCCCTTCGAGAGTTATCGTGCGTACAGACGGACAGACGTACGGACGGACGGACAACTTTTGCGATGTCATAGGCATCCCTCCACTCCCAAAAAGTCGGGAATGCTATCAACTCTATTAAACGAAGTTGAAAATACATGAGAATCAACTGAATAGCTCTGAAAAGATTAGGAAATGAGACACGATTTTTACCCATAAACGATCTTAAAGACTAAGCCAATCTTGTCAATTTTATAATCTTCCAGCCAAGTGTCGTAGTCCTAGCAAATCTGGAAGCACCTACCTCGCTATCACCGGAATTCCTGACCCCCCTCTAACTCCCCCCAGTTTGCCCGAATCCGGCGCGGTTCTGTCATTGATGTACTAGTTGTTGTGCTTGTTCTTCCCACCAAGTTCCTTCCGGTCGCTCCACTCTAAGCATGTCGCAAGATTTCTGGTTCTCCCCTTCGACCCCCCCCCCCATACTCACTGGATCCAATCCGAACTTGAAATACGACATCTGAGACACGATCCGATAACCCGTTCAAAAGTTAAGCATGCCTCAAGATTCAGGATTCCTTACCTCAACTTCCCCAAGGACAGTCGGATCGGAGAACTGACTATATCCAAGCTAATCTGGTCGGGTCTCTGATATGCCTACTAGATTTCACCGTCCTAGTCCACCTGGAAGTACCTTAACTTCGGATCACCGGAATTCCGGAACGCCCCTTCAACTCCCCCCGCAGTGCCCAAATCCGGTCTAGTTCTGTCAATGATGTACCTAGAGCTTGGGCTTGTTCTTCCCACCAAGTTTCATCCCAACCGCTCCATTCTAAGCGTGTCACATGATTTCTGCCCCCCCCCCCCCCGACCTCCCCCCCATTCATCGGATCAAGTGCTAATGGTGAGGCGTAGGGGGATTAACATAAACTAAGGGCGATTCTGGCGGTCTGGAAAGCTCCGCGAGCTTATACGCCGGCTGTTCTTGCGACTTCGGCTAAAAGTCGCTTCGCTTTCCAGAGCTGTTCTTGCGCTCCGCTGGTTTCCGCCAGCACTTGGAAAGCGAATCCACTTCGCGAGTAGAAAATGATTTTGGCAAGTCAGCGAGATAAGGATGCATTAGTTATGTCAGATTGTTTACAATAAATATAACATGAACAAATATCGTTTTCGATATTTACGTTTCGATATTCGATATCGATATTTGGTCCGATATATCGTTATCGATATCGAATATCGCCGAACACTATTCCTAGTCGCCTTATAACAAGTATTTTTCTCTCTCTAGGCTTTTACAGCAGTTTTTGGAATCCCAAAACGTAAGCGGAGGGATATGGCGGCTTTTTGGGGCAAAAAATAAGAACACCTTATTTGCAGTTGTCTTGTTGCACGTCTTCTGCACTATTTCAAAGGATTTCAGATTAGAAGTTCAGAATTTGTAACTTTTCAAAAGTTGAAAGTTATACATTTACTCGTATTGTGGCAGATTCGAATTAAGTGAAACTTTAAACATGAATATCTTTCAACTTCGCATTCAAGTTTTTCAATTCACCTAAACTTAACGGAAAACTTAAAAATCACGAAATGAAACTAGACTATGAAATCAAACTGTAAGTATGTAGTTCAAAAACATTTGTTTCCACTTCTTTGGAAAATGAACAAATCAGTCACAGTTGACCGAATTTCGAAGATTTTCTTTAAACCTGTATCTTAATTTCCACAAATTTGGTAAGAAGACATGCTGAACACGAATATGAAAACCATTTTCTGCCCGAACAATTAGTTCGCCCGGAATCCGACCAGAACTGGAAAGCTTGTTAAAAGTAAAAGTTTTATTTAAAGTTGATTAGATGTTCGATTTAGGGGTAAGACTGAACACTTATGTGAAAATCATCTTCTACCCGGGCAAGTACTTCGCCCTGAATCCGGCCCAAGCCGGAAAATCTGTTAAAAGTAAAAGTTGTATTTATAGCTGATTAGATGTCCGATTTAGGGGTAAGAAGAGATGCTGGATCCGTATATGACAATCATTTTTTAGCCGGACATATAGTTCGTCCGGAATCCGGCTGAAATCGGAAAATTTGTTACAAGTTGAATTTTTATTTGAAGTTGATGAGATGTTGGACATCGGGGTAAGGAGATACGCTGAAGTCGTTTTTGAGCTTTATTTTCTCGCCGGACAAGTAGTTCCGGAATTTCACCGAAACCGGAAAATTGGCAGAAGTAAGGCAGGATCGTTTCGATCGATCGTCAAAATAGACTTACAGGGGTAAACACACATGCTGAATCCAAATCTGAACTTGGTTTTCTCAGATGATTAGCTATTTGGCCTGAATCTGTTTCTAAATTTTAAGAGTAAACTGTTCAAGGAGTCTGGCGAAGACTGGATCTGGCGAAGACAAAAGCTAATTGTCTGGATCTAATATTAATTTTTTGGGATCCCATAGAAACCTTTGGCCTTGTTAGTGGAGTGTTCCTTGGAACAGTCCACTCTTGCGAGGGCTGTTGCAGCTTTCCGCTTCCGGTTTCGATTTTCACTGTTTTTTTGTGGAGCTCATAGCTTCAAGTTCAAGCTTGGTACACTTGTGGGTATTGGAGTCTAGTTGTGCCTTTTGGGGGTCCCACCCCCTACACCCACCCGGTTCAATAGCAAATGGGCCCAGATTGCCCAGTGAATAATATACGTAACTTGACCAGAGCTCGACATAGGCCGACGAAATTCCTTGTACGTGTAGATCCTAGGGTTGAGAAATTACTTTTAAGGTTGCACCTTCCCCACCCACCCCGTTCATGGGCAACTGGGCCTAGATTGCCCAAGAGTAAAGTTCGTGACCCGCAGGGGCGGTTCGAGGGGGGGAGTGGGACGGTGACTCACCCCCCATGCTTCAGAGAATCGTACTCTCAGTCGTATGTTTTGAGCTTGCCAGAATCACATAAAGGCAGTTACAAAACGTGAATTTTGCCGCAGATGACATTTCTAGTCGGATGGCTACGAAGATATTTCCTAGTCGTATGTTTTAGGTCTGTCAGATTCACAGTAGTTGTATTCTGAGTTTGTCAGAATGATAGTCGTATATTCTAGCGTGCCAGAATAACACCAGATCGTGAATTTCGCCAGACGCAAATCACCTGTTCCTTGTCGCATTTACGAACAGATTTTCTAGCCGTATATTAAAGACAGTCGTAAGTTTTGAGCTTGCCAGATAAGGCACCGAATCCTGAATTTTAGTCGCAGATGACCTGGTTCTGGTCGTATGGTTACGTATAGATTTTCTGTAACTCATATGTCACGAGTCAATCGTATGTTTTGACTGAGCTTGTTAGAATGACAGTCGTTTGTTTCGAGCCTGTCAGAATGACATAAATACAGTTACCGAATCTGATTTTCACCCGGTGGTTCACGGTGTGAACAAAACTGGTTTGTACCAAAACCTTTGTATTTTAGCAGAAAACACGTAGCTGATTTTTGAAATTTCAACAGTAGCCTATCTGGTTTTCTGCAAAAGATCCTTATTCTAGAATAAAACAGGTTGATTTTTGGCTTGCGGAGTAAGGTTTGACCATAAAGCGGAGAATGTACGCATGGCATGGACGGGCCTGATGATCGCACCATACTGTTAATTCAAACCAAATCTACTTTATGTCTATTTTATTATGGATGGCTACTCCCTTTTTTCGGAAGGGGCCAAGTATGGAAGCACTGCTGTGTACTACCAACTTCCGGCAAGATATCCTACTCCGTTCTAGAGTTAACGGGGTTACGGACAGATCTGTAGCACTTACTTTTGTTTGGGTTCCGAAAACGACCCATAAATGTTTCCAAAACTTCGCCTGCGGCGCTTTTCATGGTATAGTCTATTCTCTATCTAGTAGCAGGGCGCGTCATTTAGGTGCCGTTTTAGGCATAAGATTTGAACCACGTTAAAGCTATAATTTGTGCTGGAAGTAGTTGGACTTTTCCCAGAAAAAAGGCGGATTAAAAAAGTTCCGCCTGCGGCGCCTTTCGTAGCAACCCTTTCACTATTTAGTTGAAGCGTGCGTCATTCAGGTGGGTTTTAAGCTTGAGATTTTGGGGTTTGAGCAACATTAAAAACTATAAATTGGATGGGAAGTAGTTGAATTTTGCCAGTAAAAAGTTAATTTAAAAAAATTTCGCCTGCGGCGCTCAGTTTTTCTTTAGTAAATACGTTAGAGGCTACTGCTTGGGATCGTAGCCACGTTACAAGCAGATTTTAAATGGGAAGTAGTTGAATGTTGCCAGAAAAAAGCTGATTTCAAAAAATTTCGCCTGCGGCGCCTTTCGTAGTAGGCCTATCCTATTAGATTTTTTTTTTCAAGGGTGCGTCAATTAGGTGGAGTTTTAAGCTTGAGATTTTGGGTTCTGAGATACATGAAAAGCTAGGTAGGGGAAGCAGTTGAATTTTGCTCGGATTAAGAAAAATTTCGCCTGCGGCGCTCAGTTTAAGTTGTCTTGAGCACATCCGTCAGAAACTGGTACCGAAGATTCGCTGTTTCCTGCGAAAGTTCAAATGAACGTCATGCTGAAACTCATAACCTTTTAAAAATCTATGTTTATATTTCTTGAGCCTGTGGTACTGTGCTTTTCTATTCATTTTTTTTTAAATCGACATAATTGCCGATTACCTAGTCGTATGTTTTGAGGTCGTCACCCCCCCCCCCCCATGCCCAAGCACTTTGAACCGCCCCTGCTGACCCGTGACAGCAATCAACAGGTGTCAAGTTGAACTTTGGTAGGCTTGTAAGCATTGGGGTCTCTTTTTTCTTTTTGGGGATCCAAACCCCACTCCCACTTGGTTCAGGGGCAATCGGGCCAAGGTTGCCCATTTTCAATGTTTTTACTTGACAATAACTGGAGATGGGCGATGAAATTCCTTGTACTTTTAGGTCTTAGGGTTGGGGAATATATATGTGGAGTTGAATCACCGTCCCACCCTCCACATTCATGGGCAAGTGGGCCCAAATTGCCAATGAGTTAAGTTTTTGATCCGTGACTGGAATCAAACTCTAAGCTTGTATACTTGAAGATATATAGGTCTAGATAAGCATTTTGATGGGTCCCGACCCCCCCCCCCCCCTCCCGTTCATGGGCAGCTGGTCCCAGATTTCCCATGAGTTAAGTTCGTCTATGACAGGTCTTAAAGTTCAACTCCTGTATAGGCTACTTGTGGGCATATATTTATAGATGTGGATTTGGGTCTAACAGCAACAAATGAGACCACGCGACGTACTTCAATCCTTAATGAAAAGTTGGAAACACGACAGTTTTGTCATATGGTCGATGATAAGCCGTTCTTGATGAAGTTGTGACGAAGGGGGTATTAAGTTGCTACGATTTAGTTTATTGCACCTGTTATTACATACAAGCGGTTTAAAGGGTTGGACTGGCTGGCAAGACATTCAGTATCGAACTTGAAAGTGTTCTTGCAAGATCTTCAAGATCTCCTTGGATTTCTGCATGCGATGAGGTTTGTTTACATAAAAAGCTTTTAAAGCGGAATGATTTCAAATTAGGTTATTTCAATAGGCCTACTTGTTTGGTTACTGGGGATGTGAAATGTCTTAGTTCTAACGCTGTCTGTATTTAAGATGTGAAAAACGTTGTACTCGAGGTTGTATTTTGACACTCCACGTTTGAGCGCTTGCACACTGTCTTGTTCCTCTTCAAAATACACCGTAAAGATTTTTCTTTTCTTCACATAAAATAGACTGAGCATTCGCTCTTGAGCTCCTAGTCGCTTTAGGCTAGTTACTTTTCAAGTTTTTGTAATAACTGTATCACTTCTCTTGATGAAAAAAGTTACTTTTTTTACACACTTTTATTTAATGCACCTTTATTAAATTTTGTGAATTTGGAACACCGACTATTAAATAGGATGGTACCTTTCGGCACCCGATGTACACGGGTTTGGAGAGTGAGTAACCCCTCGTTCAGTACTTGAATTTCGATTATAATCAACATCAATCTCGTCATTGAATAAACGCGGTCGGCTTCTTTAATTTGTCATCGCCATATTTCTTTTAATTGCGCGGATCAAGCTCTGTCGTACGATGTTTCCTGATCGTTACATTCCAGCACACTTAGCCAAATCATGGCTCCAGAAACTAGTCTTGCCTCGTCTCATGATTGTCACAGACCTTATTACTAGTTACTTAAATAGATCGCGGAACCTTTCGTGCGGTTCTTCCGGGAACATGTATGTTTTCTTTATTAGCAAATAGGTCTGTCATTTATAATCGCTATTTCGTCGTTAAACAGCCGGCTTAGCTGTACTTTCAAAACTGGCAGCAATGGCACCGATAATATTCGATAACTGATGATGATTCTGGTGATGAACCTTTTCTACCAAACTGGGACACTGCGGTAGAGCCAACAACATTTTGTTTGCGAGTGCGATGCGCGTTGCGGTTAGTGTCACCTGAAATCGGTTGTACCAGGGACCCATAAATTTCCTTTACAGGGGGCTTGTCATTTCCTATACTTCTATGTTGCCCGACCCTTGCCTACTTTCCAAAAATCCCACTTGGGTCGAATCGGCATTCTTGTTTGCCTCATTGGACGTGCGCACCAAAGAGACTCCTCCCTCAAGGCGCCAACAGCCAATCCCAAATTTTGTCTATCTGGCCTTGGACGTGATTGGACCGTGTGTATTTCTCGAACTATCTTCCGGTCGGTCAACATAGCATCAGAAATCTCTTATTGACAAGCCCCCTGAATGGCGAGGCATTAAAGGAAATTTATGGGTCCCTGGTTGTACATAAGCGAAACGGGGCTTCGGTCGAACAAGACTGCGATATTCGAGCATACTTACTTGTACTTGAATCAGGACACCGGCTGCGAGCCTTCCCTGGCATCCAAGAGCTGTTCCGCTGTAGTCTGTAGAGTACCATCCTTGGCGGTCTTGGGTCCATTCCTGTGTAAGATACTGGAGCATAGGCAGTGACATGCCCTCAGAAAGACCTGCAAAAATTCAAGGACAGTGACATGCCCTCTGAAACACACAATAATCGAAAATTCATGGGACTGATATTTTTGTTGGTGATCGAGCCAGTCTCACTCTATCAGTTCCAACTTTGCGTAAAGACACGTCACCGGTTTCCGGACTACTAAAAAACCTAATTGCAACATCGTATCATGAAACGTCACAGTCCGTCCTTCCCTCTCATTGGTGAAAAGCACACACCCTCCTCTCCCATTGGCCGCTTCTACTTTCGGCAGTTGGTTCATTGAATCATCAGTTCAGTTCGCCGGAGCTCCTGATCCCCGAAGGGTGCGAAATCAGCTACATGAAAATGGTCAGTTTAGCCTTTCTGAGTGTCATCGGACTTTTAGTATTTTTGTGTCAAAAGGTTTCTGCCGTTCATAAAACAGGATGGCTAATTACCGACTATCTCAGGGATGGCGAACTCGAACGGAGGGTACAGTTCGGAAAGTGGTCTGCTAAAGAAACTTCTTCTGCCCATACCGTCGATGGAGTAAGGTGAGCATATTTTTGAGCACCTGTTTGGTTTTTGACTAATCTTGAAGCTGATGACGTTGAGGCGTGATATATAGTTAGGTAGCTAATAGGTGAATATGAATGAGACCGAATGAGACTCGTGGAGTAAATTTCTTTAATTAACTTTAGCCTGTTCAGTACGGATAAAATAACAGATTTAACAGAGCGTTAAAAATCACTAAAAACTAAATTCCTGGCCTCAATTTGCAAATAAAAAGTTTAACAAAATGTTAAATAAATGAACTTGTACTAAAATCTGCATAATACATTTATTTCTCCAGTTTTGTTCAGTATTTTATAAATTAAAAGCAATAATAAACAACACTTTATTAGATTCGGCAAATTTTCTCCTTCTATTTTGCCAAACATGCGCTACCCTGAGAAGGTGAGAAGAAAATGATGAGAAGAAAATGAAAGACTGTTGGACTCACCCATGGGATCCCTAACCTTTCTGTTGTGTGTGTGTTTTTTTTTCGGTATAGTCGCACAGTAGAGCTGTGCTTATTTGAACAGTCACGCAAATGTGAACAGTGCAGTTTTGGGGTAAATGGTACAAGGAAGATCCAAAATACCTATTCAAGTGTTTTCAGAGGCCCTTAATTACCTACTTCGGCTAACTAATATTTAACTTTATTTACAGCAAGTGCATGAAAATGGCAAAGTTCAAAGTCAACAAACGTTCAAATAAGCAAAACTCTACTGTACTGCAATTCCCGAGGCAATTCCTTTTTTTTTATCACACCGTCTTTTCTAAGAGGGGTGACGAAGAAAACATTCATTTAATCAAGGAATTTAGTGCAACTCCTTGAAAAGATTCGTCCCTTTGGAAAAATGAGCTTTCATTCGTCAGACAAAAGCTGAGGCTGCAGCACGCACACATTCCATGCTAAGGCTTAGTTCGAACCTGTCAGCTAAAAGTAACTGCCTTAGTGATGACACTTAGGCTACTTGTACTTGTATCAGGACACAGGCTGCGAGCCTTCCCTGGCATCCAAGAGTTGTTCCACAGTAGAGTACCATCCTTGGCGGTCTTCGGTCCATTCCTGGGTAAGATCAAGCCAGTTTGCGTCCCATCTCCTACCAAAACGGCGGAATCCTCCTATGGGTTCTCGATCGGCCTTGACGCAGGCGAGCCACGTTTTGCGCTGTCCTCCTTGGCGTTTCTTCCACCCGGGAAGAGGCTGGCAGTGGAGGGCCTTCTTGGTAAGCGCTTCGGGTGGGCGGCGTTGGACGTGCCCATTACGTGCCCATTAGTGATGACAATGACTGGGCAAATCTGGTGATTGATGATTTGCTTTATCAAACCCTGCGGACTTACGTCATTCGGCTTGTCTTTAAAATACACTTGTACTTTGGGAAATACCCGGACTGGATTGGGATTTTTCTTACTGCCGCGAGGTTCAACATTTGCGTGTAAATAAACAGATAAAACATTGATCAGATCCGCCTGTTATGCCTGTCACTCAAGGTCCTTTTTTTTTCGATTTTCATTGATGTTCTAGGCAGGCAATATCCAGGGGAGGGGGGGTTAGGGGGTTCGAACCCCCTCCAAAACATACACAAATAATCGTTTTTATAGGCTTTAATATATAATCTGTACCTTTTTTGAACTTTTTGGTATGAACTAGATCCGACCTGTGGGCAAAACCCCCTCCGAAATAAATTCCTGGATACGGGCCTCGTTGTAGGGTTATTTAGTCGATTAGGCTACAGGCTATCCTCTGAGAATCGAAGAGTTTTTTTTTTAATATACCCATTTTGTTATTTCCCTACTTCATTACAAACTAGGTTTGCTACGAATGTGGAGCGAAGGGCTATCCACTCCCCGGCTCCTGTTGTACACCCTTTCCCGGCACCGACCGAAATCAGCGGTCTTGGCACCGGTGTCGGCCTTAAATTAGGCGACTCATCTTTCAAAAGCTTATAAACTTGCGTATTTTAGTGTTAAAACACGTGGCAACCGGTGCCGTCACCGGCCGGGCACCACGGCAACGGGCACTTGTTGCTCACTAAAATCTAGAGTGGGCAACCCCTCGATTTGAAGAACGGGGAGACCCTGCTTTACCACAATATAGGCTAATGGTGGACTTGATCCTCGTCCTTCTTGTCACTAGGTCGTTCAGTTTATAGAGAGGGAATATTCAATATGGGGTGCGAACATTTCTGATACATACAAGCTTTTCTAGTTGTTGTGTGTTAATAAAAGGGTAGGTTTGAATTTACTTCCAGACTCGTTAAGAGGACACTCATTGCTACCGGGGGTGGTTCGAAGGGGGTGTGGCGCACCCCCCCCCATGCTCACAAATAGTCGTACTCAAACAAGAGTTCAGTACGATAAAACAGGCACGTATTAGTGTAGAAAAGCCGAATAAAGGACATGTCTTCACTCGAAGACGACCCTTGCCGAGAAGGGAGGAAACGTCGTGCAAAAATGTTGACCTAGCGCGGCAGGTAAAACCTTGATTTTTAGGGATTTTTGTATTTCAGGACAGGAGCAGTTCTCTGGCAAGTGACAGATGGTGAACGGTTTATCCAACTTATTTTTAACGGCGACCGCATTCTTCAAGACTGCGAATATCTGAAAGACCGCCAGACTGTAGCAGAATTTTCAAAGAAATTTCAGGTAATTGAGTTGTCTTTATCTTTGATCGAGAACGGACAAAGTAGAGAACAAGCTTGTCTAGAATTTTGCCGGACAATAACAAATCCGGATTTCCTTTAATGGGGGCGGCCGAGGGGGCGGCGCCTGTCCCGATCATAGAGTCGATTTCAGGTCGATATTGATCGTGGATTCTTCTGACCGCCTTTAGTAAGAATCAAGGTCAATCTGGGCGGTTTCGGACTGGAATTTAGGCAACAATTTTCTGCACCATCATCAATAGACTGGTAGGCCTGGACTTCTGTGGTCAAAACATGGTAATTCTTCTTTTTGCCGCAAAGGTACGTCCTGAGACGTTTGATGCTCCGCTCTAGTTTTAGCCAAGACCCCCCCCCCCCCGTGAATGAAAGGGTTATTGTGAACACTAGACCTTGTAATCAGTTTGAGTCAGGTAGATTTTTGTTTTTTGGTATTTTACAGAGCAGTAATTTTTTTTCCCCCAGTATCGGAAGATAAGAGAAGCTTTAACCCAGCTTTAACTTGACCAATTCTTGTTTTATAAGGACATGTCGTACTTACGATAGTAATTCGTTTTACTTCAGTAGTATTCCCATCCATTCTCGTTCCTGGATTCTACACTTCATATCTTCACATCTTACCAGGGACCCATAAATTTATGGGTCCCTGGTTTTACATACTGTTTATCACGCTTGACAAGTTTGTCCTCTTTACGTAAGGCTCCCGATCATAGTTTCCGAGAAGCTGATTGGTCCGGAGGACGGTTATGCATTTTATTCCAAGTTTGTCATTCAAGGCAAGGGACATAGAAAAGAGACTAAAAAAAAGCCGAAGCCCTGTGTAATTTTTTGTAAGCATAGCTAAGTTTTAAAGCAGTCAACTCTGGGTCAACTAATTCAGAACATTTTGGAAGATGTAATTAATTATATAATTTGAGAAGTCCTTTAAAGGTTTATGATAAATCTAGTTAACAGAGACAAAATGCCGTCACAGCGCTAAACGAGCTGGGAGAGGGGGAAATGCAAGGTTGAACCCAGGGTTGGTCACCAAGAACCAGGGTGTACGAGTTACTTACTTACTTCAGGATACTTTGGGTTACTCAGGGTTACTTTGGGTTACTTTGGGTTACATTGGGTTATTTTGGGTTACATTGGGTTACTTTGGGTTACATTGGGTCACGAGTCTTGCACACAAATGGCGTACATCACGTTTGCAATTGTCTCAAAAGTATCCCAAAGTAACCCAAGTATCTCAAAGTATCCCAAAGTAACCCACAGTAACTCAATGTAACCCAATGTAACCCAAAGTAACCCAATGTAACCCAAAGTAACCCCTCGTGCGCAAGACTTGCGTGGTGACGTTTCAAACTTTTCGCCAGACGAGAGGAGGCGCCGATTGCAATATCTTGACACTGATGCGAAATTCGTTCATGAAACAGTTGAAATTCACGGAAACTTAGAGATACTTTGGGATACTGCGGGTTACTTTGGGATACTTTGGGTTACATTGAGTTACTTTGGGTTACATTGGGTTACATTGGGTTACTTTGGGTTACATTGGGTTACATTAGGTTACATTGGGTTACTTTGGGTTACATTGGGTTACATTAGGTTACATTGGGTTACTTTGAGATACTTTTGGGTTACTTTCCAGAGTGTACGAAGTTACTTTTGGTGACCAACCCTGGGGTTGAACTCTAAAAAGCAATTGTAAAGTCCAAAATTAGAGAAAGTATTTTAGTCTAATTACTCCTTCGGGCGCTCTTTCCACTCACGTAAAAATCAGTCTCAACTATAGTCCGCTATAGTCAAATCACTTTCAGAAAACTTTTGCGTTTTGTTTGAAGTTGCGGTCAAGGTGTTACCCATGGTATGTGCGGGTTGGGTTGGCGAAGTTGTGAACCGGTCAATCCTGCATTCGGGGCGAGAAGGTCGTTGCTTTAGATTCGTTAAAACTGCAGCAGTTGTAGGAGTTCATCTTCCACTTCCTGGAACTGAAACTTGCCCGAAGAGAGCAGTCGTAACTAGCAGCACCTTTACCTGTTAAGCCCCCGGTTTTGAACTTTGCTCCTATAAGCTGGAAATAGTTTTTCTTCGTTGTTTAAACCACAACGCTTACTGGAAATGATGTTTTCACGATAAAATGGTTCAGAAGTGTAATTTTTCAAAAACACCATTATTTGCGCCGTGAGATCAACATTTTTTTGGGGGAGCTCGTCATCTCTGTCTGGAGATCGGAGTCTCTCCGAATCTTCTTTTCCTTTCAGTAACATGGAGGGTCGTCGAAAAATATTTGAGCGTGTGTGTGAGAAAGGCCTCAGGCCAAAGCTAGAAAATTGAACTTGTTATTGAATCGAAACGAACCATCACAGATTCGTTTTTCTCGCCTGAACCTGAACAGAATCCTTGCCAAGAAGAGCCGATATCGCCAAAGTAAATCGCAGCTGACTTATCTGTTTAGCTACATCTTGTGAGGAATTGTGGAAATCGCAACAGATAGTAGACTAGGGACTACCAACATCTTGGCGCCTAATTTACACCATTCCCCGACTCGGGCCGATCCCTGCGGCGCCGGCCATAAATTAGGCGATTCCTGTTCAACTCCCAACAAGTGTAAACCGGTGCCGGTACGGGGCACTTGCTGTGCACTAAATTTGGGAGTCAATAACCCCTCGATAATATACGACTTTAGTCAAGCGAAATCCTGGTATCCTGGCACCCTATTGCAGCTGAAGTGAGTTGCCAGCCCCCCGCCCAGCCAGACTGCCTAGACTACCCTTAATTACCACCGTGACCGGAATTCCTGCGTGATTGAAATTGAATGGACTAGCCAGATGTAACCAACTGGATCAGCACCACTCATCGCTTCGCATGGGTTTTAAATTTCGACATTCTACTGCCGCCGTCTGAACCTCCGGGCAGTCGTGAAAACTGAAAAAAAAATGATGAGCAGCTAAAAATCGAATCCTGTAGGATCAGGTTCAGAGCCGTCGAGTTCAGATTTTCTTTTTAAGTGGCAAGCATATATCTTTACGTACAAAGGTTAACATTAGCTTAATTTGAACTGATAAAAGTAGTTCAGAGTAGCCGTCATCCATCCAGGGCCAAAAGGACTAGCCGAACTGACTGAGATATACCGCTGCAAGAAACAAGTTACAAAAAATAAGCTACATTAGTTTATTTATTTTTCAGGACTAAGCAAGTTTTCGCTTGGAACCAATTTCCCAAAGTTGTAGCATGGGGTCGTACCAGTTGGCGAACTTCGTTTGCTGGTGTTGGCTGCATCAGAAAACGGACCTTTTCGTCTATGTTCGTGCTAAAAAAAAAACCCGCCAGTTTTGCCCGGGGGGGGGGGCTTCCGAATCGAAATTTCATTTTAGCTTCCATAAGTGTGAACACAAGTGTACAATTTGTTTTCACTATTGAACGACGATTTTAAGTTTGGAAAAGTAGCTTCTTCGATGAGGGTCGGGCGGTCTCGTACTTTTCCTCTATGCCGCAAGCCTGTGCAGAAACCGAGGAAAGGCAGGACCCCTGTTCTTCTGGTTTTCTTCTTCCTTTAAACTAGGCCTATTTGAGACTAACTTACCGGCGTTTTTTACTCCGAAGTCCAAAACACGACAGTGAACCTCGGGAAGAACGAAAAACGTCACCCGAATGGTGACTCAAATCGTCAACCAATCAACGGCGCTCGTTGGGGACAGCTGTGGTGACGCTTCCGGCTCTGCGCCAAGCACACGGCGATTCTTCATCGGCTCAAAGGTTTAGTCGTCAAGAGTATATATTTTACTAAATGTATTGAAGACTTACTGCTGTCATTAATGTTATTTTTTCTAATTTCTTTGTTTCTTATTTAATTATCCGTCTTTATACTGCTGTAATGTGTAATAGATCCATGATAATTAAATAAAACTGATCAGGGATTCGCAAACCTATATCGATCCCCTTTTTTCTTCCAGTATGATTCCAGCCTTCTAAACAGTACGCTGGCAACCCCCGTCTCAAAATTATCCGTGTTCAGAAACGCCACAACTCAACAAATCCATAGTGCTGATGACCTACCTCTTGATCTGAAGGATATTGTCGATTACCGGAAATTGAGGACGAATTGCAAGGCCTTGCATAAGGAACTAAAAGCCATCTATCAGAAGAAAAAGAACGGCACAGAGGAGGAGAAAGCAGAGGCGGAGGTAGAGTTAGTCAGGTAAGTCTGGTAGTTTAAGTTCAAACCCGAAATTTGATATTCTTTTGTTTTCCAAAACAGCCCAAAGGCTGTAATTGACGTGTTAATCAATAGATATTTTGTGTATGTATGTAAAATGGATAGTGAATTTAACAGCCGGAGTGACAGCCTTAGACGTCCATCCTCCCTCCTCCAAGGACGAGCGGCGTAGGGAGACGCCGTCTTGTGACTGTCCAGCCACTAGGACCTTGTATCGACTCTTCACGTGAGCGAGCGTGAATTAGCTCGTGTCCGTATTTAGCCTAATTGTTTTGAGTCAAAATGACGCGTTAAAAGATTCGAAGGAAATTTCTGTTCTTTGGATAAATCTGGTATTCAGAATCGTAAGCAGTTACAATATATTTCGTCATAAAAAAGATCAAGGGCCTTTTTAAACTAGCAAAAAGCTCAATTAGTGTCACGCCCTTCACTTTCACCCGCGGTATTTGTTCTATGAAGAAACACTACGAGCTTCACGTCTTCGTTTTCTATTAGATCCCGAGCGAAGCGAGCTATCTTCATGCCAGGAAGTATTTGGTGCGGAGACGGCAACCGTGCCTCGCGCTACTCCGACCTCGGCTCAAGCACTGGGGCCGACCGGTGTTGCCGCGATCACGATCATTGCTCTTTTACGATACCGAGCAACGTCGAACGATACAACTACAAGAATAGGGATATTTTTACCTTGTCTTATTGTGACTGCGATCAAAGGTACATCGCCTAAAGCAGGTGTTCAGTTTTTGCCCGCTTTCGATGTAGCATTGGATTTTTCTTTCTTTTTTTTTCGTTGTAGAGCAGTCTGATGCCAGTTTTTAGCTTAACCTAGCTTACGAACAGGGTTGCCACAGGTGGTGATTTACCACCAAATTTAATTTGATTTTGATCTGTTTGTATCACCAAATTACTAAATTTTGGTGATGAATTTTGCTGACTACAAATTAAATAAAACAAAACAAATTTGTTGCACGGCTTCGCCGCTATTTCTTTTTTTTGCTTTCTATTTCTTTTTAAGAACGGGGGATTTTATTTTTATCTGGCGCGGTAACCTTGTAAACCACTGCGTCTCAGTTTGCCAGAAGAACCAAAAAAATACTGGCATTCGTGTTGGGGTCAGACTCCTCAAAATAATAATAATGACACACAGGCAGTACGTTACAATAGCTTACATTGTTGAGTTGACCCCTCGCTGTTTGTATCACCAAATTCATAAATTTTGGTGACGAATTCTGCTGACTCCAAATTGAATAAAACAAAACAAATGAAAAAATGAAATAACCATAGACTAATAATTTTTTTCTCTAGGCAGACGTTTGTTTAATACAGTAGTTACACTGGAACAAGTAATAAAATAGCCATAGGCTAGCATATTTTTTCTCTTTTTTTCATTTTTTACGAACATAATTTTGATACGATCAATATTCTACTCAGTGAATCATAAATCCACTAGTCAGCTGTTCATCGCAACAATGAACGCTTTATATTCAGCACGCTATACTCGTCACTCATTCTTACTGTACCCAATACCTCAAACCCGAAACTCCATGATTGAGATAAAACATAATGAATTCTACTAGACGATACACGAATAACGATCATCCCTTTGGCAATCAACCATTCATAGGAAAAGAATCCTTACAGAATTCCACTCCCCTCTCAGTAATGAACACTTAACATTCATCACGTTGCACTCGCCATTCAAATTAATCGCCAAATCTCTGAAAAGAAGTATTGTATGTTGATAGTGAAAATGTAAGAGGTAGTCAGACACCGCTCGTAATCTGCGCGAGGGGGTTTTGACCTCTACACAGGCGGTGTACACCTAGACAGGCTCCTTGGATTTGGAGCGTCCGAAATTGCTCGTTTTCATAATCCGGCCTCGTATGATCCTCGTGGTAGACGTCTATTTTGAAAGTTGACAACCCCTCCATTGTAGATCGACAGTATTTTTTAAAGCACAAGTCACTCGGGGGCTCTACCCATTCAAAACATTTCAGACCATTCTAGAACCATTGAAATTGTAAGGCGTTTTCCCGTGACAATCCAGATTGACGATTCACAATCCGGATTCTCCGAAATGCGTTTTCTCTGATAATCCAGATTATGAAAAATCGTCCTCTCTGACAATCCGACAATCCGGATTCGTTCTTGGATCGTCGATTCGGGAATCTTGCAACGGAGTGAGATCGTCGGATTGCCGTTTTGTAATCTGAGATAGCCGACTTGCTGTTTATCTGATCAATCAGTTATTTAGGATTATAATCCGGGACTGTCGCGGAAAAACGCCTATAATGTGTACAAAAGTATATTTGTTACCTGTCTGTTCATTTCTAAGTCTGCCGGTCTATTTTCTGTAAAGTAAATAAATAAATAAAAGTAAAGTTTTTTTTGTAAATTAACAAAAAGGGGGCTCCAACTCTGTCAACTCCCTAGCTCTCTGTCCGGGCCTGACCTGTGTTCTTCCGGAGGTCCTTCTCGAATCTCGACAGAAAACAGTGTCATTGGCTTTCAACTTTTTTTACTCCAGCTTGTGATGACGCTGCAAAAATATTTTCTCCAAACTTGTGTTGTTTTGTGTCTGGAAAAGATAGCTTTCAACGGGTCAGTTCCGGAGATCGAACTACGGCGATTTCGTAGATCGAAGGGCATTGCACTCTTCACTCAAATTGATTTGTTTTGAAATGTCGTTTGCGAAAAGCAGGAACACGTTGTCGTTGTGCTCTATTTTCTCCAAACTTGTGTTGTTTGGTGTCTGGAAAAGATAGCTTTAAACGGGTCAGTTCCGGAGATCGAAGTACGACGCTTTCGTAGATCAAAGGGCATTGCACTGTCCAGTCGAATTGATTTGTTTTGAAATGATGTTTGCGAAAAGTAGGGACACGTGGTTGTTGTGCTCGTCGCTCCAAAAAAATTGACAACAACATTATTTTTTTTCTGAAGTTTTATTTTAGATTTTTAGATATGAACATAATTTTGTGTCTCATTAAAATACTGCAAAGTCTGTTTTTTGGTCGTAGCCCTTAAATTTTTGTTTACCCTACGATATTTCCATTTTTCGTAAAACTCCCCATCCTTTGTCTCATGCATTCGTTTAGTCTCCTCATTTCGTCTTCGGTCTTCATTCTTATACCCGCCAACTGCGTTCAGCGTTCATACCCTCTTGAATGATAGGTTATCGTATTTGATTTTTAGCTACCTAGTTTCTCATTTTTCTGAATTCGACTAGGAAAAATGTCCCCACCGGATTAATCACCATAGCCTACTGCGTTCATGCCGTCTTGAACCACCCGATGACATTTTTATTATCATTTATTTCTTAGGAACTTTCTTTTATCTTAATTATTTTTATCTTAAATCGCATACGACAAAGTGGAGAAAATTTGTCCACGTTTATCCTGTGAATTAATTTAGCTAGGAGAAATATCCCTACCAAAATAGTTGTCACACTGCGTTCATGCACTTTTGAACCACCTCGTGTTAGGCCCTGTTTTTGTGTTTATTACCCTTTAGTTTTTTTGTGTTTTTTTAGCTAGGTTCTCGATAATTTTAGATTTGGGCAAAACAAAGAAAGTTGGTTGAAATTCTCCGTTTGAATTTTCAAAAAAATCGCGCGTGAGAATGTCCCTTTATCTATTTCGTTATATTCTTTAGTTGATGATATTGTTTTACTTAGTTCTATTATTTTCTGTTCAGGAGGAGACGCGAAATTGGAGACGTCTTACGAATCCCACATACGGTTTGGTGCGGAAAGGGCAACACAGCAACTAAGCTCGATGATATTGGGCCCCTGCAAGGGGTTGACAAGTGTTGCCGACATCACGACACGGGCTGCCCTTTTGCTGTTCAGAGCTTTTCTGAAAAATATGGAATCTTTAACTACAGGATATACACAATGATGCACTGTTCTTGTGATGACAGGTTTGTAATTTTGACGTCAGTTTCACCAGGGACCCATAAATTTCCTTACAGGGGGGGCCTGTCATTTCCTATGCTTCTATATTGATATGATGACCGAACCAAATCCAGTTTCCAAAAATCTCCGCTTGATTCGATCGGCATTCTTGTTTGCCTCATCAGACGTGCGCGCCAAAGAGACTCCTCCCTCAAGGCGCCAGCAACCAATCCCAAATTTTGTCTATCTGGCCTTTTGACGTGATTGGACCGTGGGTATTTCTCGAACTATCTTCCGACCGGTCAAGAGCGCATCAGAAATCTCTTATTGACAGGCTCTTATTAAAAGGAAATTTATGGGTCCCTGGTTTCACTAAACGCTCTCCGACTAAAAACTTACTTTATCACATAACCCTCGCTACTATTTCTTCTCCAGTACACTTAAGCAGGGGCGACATTTTTTTTTTTTAGGAGGGGCATGGCCGCCCACAGATTTCAAAGTCTTCCCCCTAAACTATTTTAAATTTACCCTAAAAGAGTAATTAAACTTTGAGGAAGTGTGATAAGCAAGGCCGTATCCGGGGGGGGGGGGGGGGTTAGGGGGTTCGAGCCCATCCCCCGAAGGCCGAAACCCACAAAATTAATCGTTTTTTGCAGGCTTTAAAATCTGATCTATGTATTTTTTGTACTTTTTGGTCCGACCCGCTGGCAACCCCCCCCCCCCCCCGAAATAAATTGCTGGATACGGGCCTGGTGATAAGCCTGGGATTTGGGCCCCAAACTGATTTTTGCCCCCTCACCCTCACCCTTAAGGTTTACTTAAATGGTGCCACTGCCAATTAAGATACTCGACTCCCTTAAAATACCCGCGACTGTAATATCATTTACTTGGCTAATCTTGAATCCTCTCGTCTACACGCTAATGGACCCACACATGTTTTGATGCGTGTGCGATTTTAAGGAACTATCCGACTGTTTTCGTTTAAAATATGAGTGGAATAAAATACAAGTAAGTTAGTTTCGCTTATTTTTTCGACCGTTGTAAACTTGTAGTTGAAGGTTTCCTCTGGTCTTAAACAATTATGTCCTGTGCTCTTAAACAATTATGACAGATCTTGAAAGTTTATGAGATTATCGCGGAGGAATCTGTACGCCAAAGTTGGTAACCTTAGGTTTTATATGACACGTGACGAAGGGCGGGCCGTTGGCACTATGTAATTCGTGATCTAAACCCAGGGTTGGTCACCAAGAACCAGGGTGTACGAGTTACTTACTTACTTCAGGATACTTTGGGTTACTCAGGGTTACTTTGGGTTACTTTGGGTTACATTGGGTTACTTTGGGTTACATTGGGTTATTTTGGGTTACATTGGGTTACTTTCTGTTACATTGGGTCACGAGTCTTGCACACAAATGGCGTACATCACGTTTGCAATTGTCTCAAAAGTATCCCAAAGTAACCCAAGTATCTCAAAGTATCCCAAAGTAACCCACAGTAACCCAATGTAACCCAATGTAACCCAAAGTAACCCAATGTAACCCAAAGTAACCCCTCGTGCGCAAGACTTGCGTGGTGACGTTTCAAACTTTTCGCCAGACGAGAGGAGGCGCCGATTGCAATATCTTGACACTGATGCGAAATTCGTTCATGAAACAGTTGAAATTCACGGAAACTTAGAGATACTTTGGGATACTGTGGGTTACTTTGGGATACTTTGGGTTACATTGAGTTACTTTGGGTTACATTAGGTTACATTGGGTTACTTTGGGTTACATTGGGTTACTTTGGGTTACATTGGGTTACTTTGGGTTACATTAGGTTACATTGGGTTACTTTGAGATACTTTTGGGTTACTTTCCAGGGTGTACGAAGTTACTTTTGGTGACCAACCCTGGATCTAAACCAAGCTTCTATAATTATACATATTGTAATAGCTGAAAGAATGCGCATATACCAATCATACACACATCAACACATTATATGATCGACATGCTAGGCACTCATTGCCTTGCGTGGTTAAATAATTGTGTAGTAAAATTCCATAGGACTATTGCGTAATAAAGGAAAATGAAACATTGTATATACAAAGCATGCTATTACGGTGTACAGTATATAAAAGCTAACTGATCACCTTCATTTTCATATTTGCAAAAAACCTTCAATGAGTTTAACCAAGTGCTGCGAAACAATGAATTAAGAGATGCGGTTGGCACTGTACATAAATATGCCTCCAGTTACCCAAACTAGACTTGGCTTGTTGCTTCTTTATATTTATTTTCGTTTTGATATGAAGCTTCGTTAGACTTTGCACTTGTATGGTACATAGGCTAGATTTGGGATCCGTTTTCATCATTGTTCAAATATGTGTAATAAAGCGTAATACGACGTTTGCAGTTGGAACTACGTGCTGTTTATGTTGCAGAAGGAGGGATAGATCTTGATCCTATTGTGTCGTACGCTTGCTTGTTTGGGGTCTGCCAGAGAACCGGGGAAAGAAAGGAACATCGCCAGGGTTGCCACGGGTAAAACAAAGCTTATACTTCGTTGAAAACTAAACTAACAATTTTTCTTCAAAAGAATACGTTTTGTTCTGTAGCGACTGCTTTTTGTTAGTTAGAGGAACAGTGCTGTCCATGCGTTAATTTTAGTAGTGTTGCATATAATGATCATCAGATTATTTCAATACATCTACATATTAGAATAGTGCTTAGCGTATAAGACGTAAAGACCACGTGTTGCACCACACAGCTTTCTACACGTACATGAACAATGAGGGTCCTTTCGTATGGTACACTTACACTGAATGTCGCGAAAAGAACATAAATTCGTCCCGTACTAGGCAGGCCACGGACAACTTGCCCCTGCGTCTTGTTTGCCATTTGCCTTTCTTTTTGTGTTTTCTCAACAGTGTTGGGCGATATTTGGATTTTTCGATATATCGATATTTTCACTTTCGATAATCGATCTATCGATATCGATATTTCTGTACCATGTTTCGCTATGTTATTCGTCTCGTTTCGCAAAATTTAAGAACAAAATTGTCGTAAAATAGCATCTTGCATCATCTCAACTCCGAATAAATAAAAACTGAATTGCGAAAAACATATTGCTCCAATTTCGGATATATAAATTTAAGTTATGTTGGATTATTTACAATAATTATAAATGAACAAATGTCGTTTTCGATATCGATATTTGGTCCGATATATCGATAGATCGATATCGAATATCGCGCAACGCTATCTCAACTGTTTTCCGTCAATCGCGCAAAAAGCGACGGCGTAAGTTCCGTGGCTTGCCAAAACAAATATTAAGATGCGATCAGGTTCAAGCGGTCCCGGACCCGAATTCCTGCCAGGATTTTCGGCACCGTCATCAATTCCGTACGGAAAAGTTGAGATTTTTCAACTTTGTGATGAAATTGCAGAAAATCCGACCGGAAATCCTGATCGGGTATTCGCAGCGTAAGCGGGAGTAAACCGAGGAGTAAACTATAGCATATCACTCCAACTGATCTGTTGTCGTTTTGTACCTAGAAGGCTTGATTTAAAGTTCGAGGCGCATACGGTATTCTCTAAAGATTGTTCAAAGTTGTTCAGTAGTACTTCCCACTAACGTGCCCTCTCGGCTACCTTCTAATCACCGTGCAAGTTATCTGGTTTTCCGTAGATGGTGCGCGGGTGTGCGGGTGCGAGGAATAGCAGGTTCACTCTCTCCTTTGGAAAATAAAAATTAATTTGTATTTTAAAGAAAAGCCTTTCATACCAGTCAATGGCCTGCGTACAGGGGGAAGTTTGAATAAGTTTCTGGTTGAAAAAAAAGTCTATTAGTCTACAACTAATACAAACAACACTTAAAGAAGATTTGATGGAAGCCGGTTGAGAAGAACTAAATTTCCTCATTTTTTTTTTTACATATAGTGTAATACGAGTGGACATTATATCGTAATCTGAGACGCATCAGTTCGTGTTTCTTGTTGCCAGAATACAGCAAAGAATTCTATGACGTCATTGCTTAAGAAACGTGATTGTTTTATAAATCAGTGATTGAGCAATGAGTGAGCAATTTATCAATTGGTGGGGATCGTTTTGCTTTGCAGTTTTATATCGAACTGCAATGACGAAGAATTGCGACCAGGGCCGTATCTAGGGGGGTTAGGGAGTTCGACCTCCCCACGAAATATACAAAAATAAACGTTTTTTATAGGCTTCAGCTATGTCTTTTTGTACTTTTTGGTCCGACCCGCGGGCACCCCCCCCCCCCCCCCGAAATAAATTCCTTGATACGGACCTGATTGTGATGTAACCTTAGATAGTCTTATTTCGGTTTCTGTCTAATGTTAGTATAACATCCAGTAAATAACCGTTACTCTCATTTTTTAGGTTTCGCTCGTGTCTGAAGCAAACGAATACGGCAGCTTCTAATCTAGTTGGAAATCTGTTCTTCAATATAATCCAAACTAAGTGTTTCCTGCTAAAGCCCCAAAAGGTCTGCAAAAAGCAATCCTGGTGGGGGAAGTGTCTCAAGTATGAAGTGCAAAAAAAGGCAGTAGTCAGAGATGCTCTATCCTACTAAGGTTATGAACTATAATTAGGCTCTAATTTGTACATCAGGAACTGTTAAAAGTCGGACGTGATTGTGTAGGACGTTTGAAGTTTTGAGGAATTTTAAGTTTGAATTCTGAATTGTTTTGCTTACTGTGGTTTAGTGTTTATTTTGGTGCGGAATTTCGGGGTTGGATGTCTGTTGATCAGATCCTTTTTCTCACCTTTGAGCTAAAACAGAAATCGCGGTCAGCCTGAATTTGAAAATCAGCCATAAGTAAGCCTAGTTTCAACTATTTGTTTTGTTTATTGTGGTTTGGTGTTCATTCTGGTGCAAAATTTCGGAGTTGGATGGCCGATGGTCGGCCTTATTTTTAAAAATTAGCTGTAAGTAAAGACAATGATCCCTAAGACCGTCTCATGATGCGGAAGGACCCAGTTTTTTCGGTTTTTCTGCACTTCCATCGTAAATAATAATAAGAATAATTTATTTATGACCAACTGTACAAGTTTAAGATAGTGGAGAAAATTTAGAAAACAAGAGATGGTAGAGTCATAAATAACTATTCCTTCAGTTTAAGCTGACTATGAACCATACTAGATGGCACCAGACAACAAGTCCGCTGAGATTTATTTTAGAAATATTTCGACCCTTCTTGGAAAAGGTCCTCTTCAGGGCTTAAGCTGGAAAAACGAGCCTGCGACCGATTAGCTGTTTAGCGCCAATCCAATATGATTAAAATTGGGGGAACTCAATCTTTCCGTATGGAATTGATGACGTTGCCCACGACCGCCCAACCCTGATCCTCTCTCCGAACGGTTATAATATATCTTGGAAGTAAGATTAGAACGCAAAATCATAGGAAGTGTTTCTTTGATGTAATAGTCTGGTACGATTTGCGTGCATTTATGATCTCACTTTTGTTTTCTCCCTTTTCAAGCCTAATGATCCAGCTCAGCCTTATATTCCGTTCTTTCTAGGTATTCTTATGTAAGCAGTTAATTTATGGTACGTTTACACACTGCGTAAATCCGAGCGTATCTTGAAATACGAGCGTATTCTACGCACGTATTTGGGCTTGAAAATATCATTAGCAATACGGACGTATTTGAGAAGTCAGTCCGTTTTGTATATAAATACGTCCGTATTCCAAGAGATCTTTTCAAGCCCAAATACGTGCGTAAAACACGCTCGGATTTTACGCAGTGTTTAAACCCACACTCGCTCGATCCGGCATTCGAGGGGTTGCCAGCTCCGGCCTCGGGACGTACTCCTAGTCGGGAAGCTTACGCGTTGGAGACTATTTGTTTTCCTTAAGGCCGAGTTGTGTACACCCGTTTTCGGAGCTGAGCAATCCCTTTAGACTAGGATTCTCTCTTTGAAGATTGCTTGAGAGAGGATATGATTTTCGTATGGTAGATAGTAGTGTTAGTTCTGTTATACAGGACTTATTTTGTTATGGAATATGTTATTCTTTTTTTTCGGGAGTCAATAAATCTTATTTTGGGCTAACTTCGTCATTCGGTTCCTCAGCTTCGTATTTCTTCTTGCACGTGGAGAATTTGCACGCCAGAAAATCTTTTCTAAAATTAGAATAAGATAATTCTGGCGAGACAACCAGAAGATTTGGCTCAATGGGAGCCAGGCAGTAGATGCTTCTTTAAAGTTCGCAGTGCCGGATGAAGCCCTAATGGAAGCCTCTATAGGCGGTCAGCTTTTCAGACACCCCTCTGCAAATTGTCTCCGTAAACATGTGGTTACATTACCACACGGCAGATCAAGGTTGGACGCAATCTGCGAAAAAAAAATCAGTAGGCTACTCCTTCAACAGACCCTTCCCGCCCTATTCAGTTTTGACAGGTGGATAAGTAAGTGTTTATTCGGAAAGCAGATTTAGATGAAAGACTCCTGAAAGAAAGGTAGTCCAGATTTGCTCACATTCGTATAAACCTAAGTATTAAGCTACGGACACACGCAGTCCGGTAAGATTTTAAATGTGAAATTGCGTCACTACCTATATGCGATGCGTCAAAATTTCGGGGCGTATGAAGGGGCAATTCGGGCCAACACAATTAGAATAAAAGAATAAGAAATAGAATGAAGGAACAAAAATTAGAATAAAGGAATTACAATTAGGATAAAGCGATTAGAACTAGAATAAACGAATTAAAATTGGAATAAAGCAGTTATAATTATAATAAAGGAATTAAAATGGGAATAAAGGATCCAGAATTCGAATAAAGGGATTAGAATTAGAATAAAGGAATTAGAATTATAATAGAGGAATTAGAATTAGAATAAAGGAATTAGAATTAAAATTAAAATAAAGGAATTAGAATTATAATTAGAAACATTAAATTATCACTATCTGACCCTAAATGCCCCGTCAGATTTAGAATAAGATTACTCCGTGGTTTAATTCTAATTCTGAAGAGGTACACCCTCATGGGGCATTTTGGGTCAATGGTTGATCGATCTGTAGAAGAAGCGGAAGATATTCTTGACCGATTGCTTCGGCAGAAGTTTCAAACAAGAAACATGCCACGGGGAAGAGCTCCGGGAGGGGAAGAGCCCCGGGAGGGGAAGAGCCTCGGGAGGGGAAGAGCCTCGAGAGGGGAAGAGACCCGGGAGGGGGAGAGACCCGGGAGGGGGAGAGACCCGGGAGGGGGAGAGACCCGGGAGGGGGAGAGACCCGGGAGGGGGAGAGACCCGGGGGGGGAGAGACCCGGGAGGGGGAGAGACCCGGGAGGGGGAGAGACCCGGGAGGGGGAGAGACCCGGGAGGGGGAGAGACCCGGGAGGGGGAGAGACCCGGGAGGGGGAGAGACCCGGAAGGGGGAGAGACCCGGGAGGGGGAGAGGCCCAGGAGGGGGAGATCCCCCGGAGGGGAAAGAGCCTCGGAGAGAGGGAAAAAGGGAAGATAATAGGATTAGAGGGAATATGCGCTTGTACCTGTGTTTTATGCTTGACGAAAAAGATATACGAAAAAATAAGTGTCCATGCAGTGAGCCACCTACCGCCAGCTGATTACTGGCCAGTGGCCAGTAATCAGCCAGTGGCCACTGAAAAGCCGCCTTTGTATTGAGATTCTAATTTTTCGCGTCATAGTAGAATTTTCCGTTATGAGGACGGGCGTAGATATTCTGAAAATCATTTCTAGAGTACATAGTGATAAATACAAAAAAAAATCCCTTAGCAGAAACCAAATAATTCAGCGTATTCAATTAATTGATACAAAAATGATTTGGCTTTTCAGTTAAACTAAAAATGCTAAACATTTACAAATGCCTAAGTCATTATTTTTGGGAATTTTTAATTCGTTCAAATAAACGTTTCCCATTCAGCTTGGGCTTCAACAGCCTGACGAGGACCTTGCCAAGCACTGTCGCTTTCAAACATCGTAGCCTTTCCGTGTTTAGCCATTTTGTGTCAGTTATGAGGAGCGAGCATACTTACTTCGTTCAGATTTCCTTCAATGGGAATAAAAGCAAGCAGAACACAATTAGTCGCGTTTGTTTGTGCGTGGAAAAAAACAGTGTTGAATTCACGGGCAACCACTAATTTCAAATCAAATAATGTTGACCTACATTGCCCATCAACGCCCTCTTGCTTTGATTACGTGAATCATCTATTTGAAATCGGACGCTAGGTAGTCCAGACGCTAGGTAGCAGGCCGGTTGATTTTCAGCGACGCGATTTTAGTGGAGTTTCCGGTCTTTCGCACTGTAGTGTCTTTGACCCAAACTGCCCCGTGAGCTGTACCCTTTTCAGATTTAGAATTGAACCAAAGAGTTATCTTATTTTAATTATTGACGGGGTACTTCGGGTCGATGAGTAATAACTTAACGTTTCTAATTCTTATTTCAATTCCTTCATTCCAATTCTAATTCCTTTATTCTAATTATCATTTTAATTGCTTTATTCTAATTCTAACGGCTTTATTTTAATTCCAATTCCTGATAATTCCATTTCCTTTATTCTAATTTTAATTCCTTTATTCTAAATCTTATTCCTTTATTTTAAATCTTATTCCTTTATTCTAACTCCAATTCTTTTATTCTAATTCTAAAATGCTTTATTTTAACTCTAATTCCTTTATTCTAATTGTAATTCCTGTATTCTAATTGTAATTCCTTTATTCTAATTTTTATTCCTTCATTCTGTTTCTAATTCTCTTATTTTAACTGTATTGACCCGAATTGCCCCTTCATAGTCTTCAAACTCTCATAAAAAAGAACATTAATTTGCAAAAGTTGTATTATTCCAACAAGAAGAAGCCAGATAACAATTCCAACAACTCTCTGACTCACAGCAGCTATCCGAGGCCGGTAACTTAGTCTCAAAGTCGAAAGTCCTATACTTCCTAATGTTAAATTTTTTCGTTATTCTCCCGCCGTTTTCGTTGGGTATGGTGCAATCTCTCTATCGGACTGTGTTTTCATACCCTTACAGCTCTTGTACCGCGTTAGGGATTTTGCACAGACAAAAAGATTATCTGTCTCGCAGCCAGCTGTAAATTTGAAATATGGAAACGTGTGTAGTACTCCTTGCAATACTACTAAGATGGACTGTGAGTCTTCATCCCTACTCAGGACAAGGAAAACCGCCCATGCATGGTGATTTCGAGGCACAAAGACACTGGATGGAAGTTACTTACCAGTTGCCTGTGACAGAGTGGTAAGAGTTCATATTCAAAACTTGTTCCTGCTTAGTCAGCAGATGGGAACAAAACTTTCCAAGTAAGAGTTCTCCTGTGCAGGAAAGGATCTCGATCAGATGCAGGGGCATTGCTGTGAGGGGGTGGTGGTACCACCCTCCTCGAAGAAAGGAAAAAAGCAAAACTGGGTGCTAGCCCGTGGCTGTGCTCGCAGAGCTTATTTATTCTGAGTCAAAATAAATAAGCTAAACTGGCCTGTTAAATAAATAAACTAAGCTGTGCGCTTGCAGGGTACCCAGTCACAACAACTGGGCTCTCACCCAGAAAAGCCTAGCAGTGCGCCTGGTAAAATCAGTAGGGGAGAGGGGGGCCATACCGAACGATTTTTGCTTTTTCTGCTGCTGGAAGCTTATTTTTTAACCAATATACTCGGTTTTTACGGTCAAGGGAGAGCAGACACTGGGCATTCTATGGTGAATTTATGAAAATTTTAGGAGTCAAGGTAAACCCTTTGCAGCCTTAAAACCAACAGTCTCTCAGCCGTTCGGGATAGCCCCCACCACGGGGCGAAAGCGGACGGGGTAGGGGCCAATCCGGACGGGTTGAAAATTTCAGCTATTTATTTGAAAAGCAACGTAAAAAACACGAAATGACCAGATTTTCAACTATATAAGCATAAATGGGCACCCTCATCACCTAACATTAGTTTGGTGATGAGGGTGGAACAAATTTCAGCTATTTATTTGAAAAGCAACGTAAAAAACGCAAAATGACCAGATTTTCAACTATATAAGCAGAAATGGGCACCCTCATCACCTAACATTAGTAGTGACATATAAACCTCAGAATCTGCAAAGTTGAAGGTCGTAGTTATCTTTGGTCAAGAAGGGGCGAAACCGAACGTTCAAAAATACATTCGGAATAGCCCCTAAATTTTCGTTCGGAATCGCCCCAGACAGACAAAAGAAAATTAAATGGCGGCCGTGGTCAAACCCGTCGGCCGATCAAAATGAAAATCACACAGGATAGAGAATAAATACTAGTCTAAACGCCTGCAAAAGTACGGAATTCTAGCTATCACAGTTATTGAATTATCTTTCACCGGCCTGCTATGTCCAGATTTCCAGCAAGAGCAAAAAAACTTCAAGGGCTCCCAAAACTTGTACAGTTTGTCCAACTGATTTGAAACTTCCGCCAAATGGGCGCTAGGTATAGGCTATCTAACGTTATTTTTTAGAGTGAAAAAGCTGCATGCTAGGTGGTGAAAAAATTGAAGGTTCGGTTTCGCCCCCGTGCGGTATGGCCCCCCTCTCCCCTAAGCTCACCAAAAAACTGAGTTTACATCCAGCTTGGACACTTGTGTGATTACCGTTTGTTTCTTGGACAGTGGCGGTTCCAAATGGAGGGGGGGATGGACAGATAACGACAGGATAATGATTGTATGTTTGAGCTTGTGAATCTTAGGAGACAGATCCTAATTTTTGGGGCATGGTGCCCCAACGTATGGGCATGATGCTTACATGTTGGGGCACTATGCCTTGCGGGAAGGGCATGGTACCCCCATGAAAACCTGTTGAATTGTGTATCTGAAATGGAAATTAGCTTTTCAGGAGATTTTTATGGGGGTACCATGCCCTTGCTGCAGGGCATGGTGCCCTTACGTTTGAGCACCATGCCAAAACGTTTGGGCATGCCCAGACTTTGGTCATAATGCCAAAAAGTTAAGGATTTGTGAATGACTGGCCTGTTTCTAGTCGTTTGGATACAAAGAGATATTTTAGTCGGATTTTTTTCAGTTTGTCAGAAATGACTTATGAGAAAGAACTTATTTTTAACAAAGTAGGCTAATTTGATGAAAAGGATTTTTCTGTAGAGCAAGGTTTAAAACTAAGTCTGCTTTGTGAGCATTGAGAGAAGATGGAATGACGGGCCTAATGTTTGCAGTGCTCCAGTATTGAACACATAATTTGACGTCATTCATTTATGAACTTTTTTTTGGAAAGGGACGAATTGAAGCCAACAAATACCAACTTCCAGCAAAATGTCTCAGATTATTTGTGACTTGTCGAACAAAGACATATGAGCAGATCTATGATAAGTGGCCTGTACTTTCATTTGGGATTCAAAAGGACTTTGTGATCATGAAGGATTCCACAAATTTCGCCTGCTGCGCCTTTCGTAGTAGGCTCTGTTTATTGGAAGAGCGCTTCATTTGGTTGAGGTTTTAGGCTTTGAATTTCAGGGTTTGAGCAACATTAAAAGCTAGAATTTGCTTGGGGAGAAGTAGTGTCTTGCCAGAAAAAGACAGATTAAAAAAATTTTGCTTGCAGCGCTCATTTTCATTCTGTCTGATTTAGCTACAGTCGTTAAAGCTACTGCGGGCTGGGCTTCAGGCGTTTTTCTGTGCTCCCACAAACAGGTTGCGGGTCGATTGTGGCTCAAAAGAGCGTTAACGCGGTCTTTTGTGCGGCCCACAAGTGTGTTTCCGCGACCAACAAGATTTTCGTGGCTCGCTTTGTGGCTCAAATTCGACAAACAACTGATGAGTTGATTATCGATTTTGTGGCTCGATTTTGGCGGGAAATTTGAATTTAGCAGCAAAATAACATCGAGTTCCTTCGAAGCATCGACGTCCGATCAGCGTCCTATGAGCCATCGTGATCGAATCACGAAGAGCAACCGACACCAGGCCGAAAGGGTTCCGAAGGGTCGGAGCCCAAGAGCCAGAAGTTATTTGGATTGGATTCTCAAATAAAATAAAAACTTTCTCAAGTATGTAGACATAAAACTGAAGATCTTTTCTGCACGGAATGGTAAGGACGAAAGCCTGGAGTTATTGAGATTTTTACATGATTTTTATTTATATATTCAGACATTTGAAATTACCGCCCAAACAAAAAGCCGTTTCCGCGAGTTTCAACTTGTGGTCGACTGTGTGGCACACAATCGTGTTTCCTCGGTAAACACTCAGCAGTGTGTGGCCCACAATTGTGTCACGGAAAAACGCCTTTAGCTGTCCAGCAAAAAATTCCTGTTATTACAAATGACGTTTACTTCAACCTTATAAAAAAACTGCCTTTAATGTTAATGTTTCTTTAAGTTCGTACAGTTTACCGCATGTGGTGCTGTGTTTCTTGGCTATTGTGCTTTGCCGGACATCTGCCAGTCCTTTGTTACAAGGTAGTCACCCCCTCCCCATGCTCAAGCCCAAGCCGTTCAAACCGCCCTTGAGCTTGGAGTTACGACTACTTCAATGCTTGCAGTTATCACGAATTTTACTGCAACATATGCTGAAATGGGAGTATGACGCCGGCAGGCTCCCTGCCACCCCCCTCGAGTTTTGGCTAGCGAAGCCCCTGGTCCCAACAGTACAGAGGAACAAATTTTTGGCAGACAGTTGAGGTGTCCTTTTTTAATTTGGCCTTCACTTGACTCTCTTTCATCTCATCCACCTGAATGGTTTTATTATTGAAAAGCCTGTCGTGGTAAACAGAATGATATGACTTGCAAATCTCACACAAATTAATTAGTATAGCGTAATATGTTATGTGATTTACCAGTAGCCTACTTTAAAATATGTGGTAGCTCTACTTCGCGGTATAGAAACACCAAAATTTGTCAGATTCATATAACACCATTGTGCAACATTTTAGTCGGTGTACATATTGCGTAGATGAGCAGGCCTACCATACATCTATAGAAGCTAGCTCGTTTACCTTGAAATTCTGGATAGTTATGTTTGGTTTTGTTAAGTTTGTACACAGTGATTTTTATAGTTTATTTTTCTCACTTACTATACTCCACTTTTGATATCTTTTTCTTTTGGGCAGAAAATAAAAACATTCATTCATTCAGCTAAGCTTTTCCTGGACGAAACCTAGAGAGTATATCTGCTAACCAGCACAGAGTTGTATTAACTTAGCAGCTTCAGTGTGAGAAGAGTTGCTGTCTCAGATTGATTATGAAAAATAGATGACAAACTTTTGTTGAGTGTGTTGAATGTGCCACTTGTTTGGGTTTTCGGAAATAATTGTATGTGGGTTTAACTTATCAAATTTCAGGTACGAAAACTCTACATCAAATGATCTTCTCTACTGGGGCCTGGATTACCCCCCTTTAACAGCTTACCACAGCTTCTTATGTGGTCTTTTTGCAAATAAGATCGATCCACAATACGTGGAGCTGTTTTCGTCAAGAGGGTTAGAAACGGAAGAACACAAGCTTTTTATGCGCGGCACAGTCATTTTGGTGGACATCCTAATCTTTATGTCTGGATTTATAGGACTATTTCACAGCCTTGGACACAAAGAGAAGAAGCTGTCCTACTTCACACTTGGGCTTCTGTACCCTGGATTAGTCTTAGTGGATCATGGACATTTTCAGTATAATTGTGTCTCTCTTGGGTTGATGATCTGGGCTGTGTATTTTCTAAAAATGAAGAAACTGCTGAAGGGGTCTGTAATGTTTGTTATTGCACTGAACTATAAACAAATGGAGCTGTACCATGCTTTTCCAATTTTCTGGTTCATTCTGAGACATGTTCAGATTGCCCCTTCGAACTTCCAGAAGCTTATAAATCTCATCAAAGTTGCTTTAGTGGTTATAATCTCATTCTTCATCATTTGGAGCCCTTTCCTTAGTGATGTGGATAGGTTAAAGCAAGTTGTGCATAGGATTTTTCCAATCAATCGAGGGCTTTTTGAAGATAAAGTTGCCAATTTCTGGTGTGCCATCAGTGTTTTGTTCAAAGTGCATATAACGTTTGAGAAAGAAGTACTAGCGAAGATTTGTTTCATTGTTACTGGACTTGGAACTATGGCTACTTGTCTGCATTTGTACCTGAAGCCAACATTCAGAAACTTTCAATTGTGCCTTATTAACTGTTCACTAGTTTTCTTTCTGTTTTCCTATCATGTTCATGAAAAGTCCATACTTCTTGCTGCAATTCCAGTTATGTTATACCTGCCATCTGATCCGTTTGCATGCTTCTGGTTCCTACAGGTGTCGACATTTAGCATGGTGACACTAATGATAAAAGACAATCTGTTCCTTCCATATTTATCTCTCTTTATAGCTTATTCCTGTCTTGGTGAAGTACTTTTAGAAGGTAAAATGCCAAAGAAAAAGATGGTTAGATTCGCTTATTTATTGTCAGTGTTAGGGTGTTTGGTAATAAGTTTAACACACAACTTTGTTGCACCGCCAGTTAGATATCCTGATCTGTGGTCATTAGGTGCTGCAGAATTCTCCTTCTTTCATTTTGTTGGGTTTCTCATTTACTTTCATGCTAACCAGTTGCAGTTGAGCTTTAAGTGAAGTTGTATTTGGAAATGGTTTTTGAGTAAAGTTTATGAAAGTTGTGGCTTCAGTTATTCTTGGGACCAATTGCTGCTCTTTTCGATCTGGCAAGTCACCGAGGCAAAGTGAGTGAATAGTTAGCCATTCTTTGTTTAAAAAGATTATTTACACAATACGGTGCTTACCTCAAGTGGTATTACAGTACACCTCTCTTTGCTCGTCAGTTCAGTGACTGGGAGCATGATCGGCCAGTTATTAAAGTTTAACTGAAAAGCCAACTCATTTGTGTGTCATTTAACTGGACACACTGAATTATTTGGATTCTGCAAAGGGATTTTTTGATTTTCCACTATCTGCTCTAGTTATGAGGCTCAGAATATCTCCAGCCGTCCCCACAGCGTAAATTCTACTATAACGGGGGAAATTTTAATCTCAACACAAATGCGGCTTTTCAGTGGGCAGTGGTGAGATCGGTGAAGATTGCTTAGTGCCTGAACAAAAGAAAATGATAAATCTTTCTTGTAAGGGATACAGCAAAAATACCAAGCGCATACAGGCACCACAAATCACACGGAAATTCCACTATTTGAAAATCGATTATTCGTGAATAGCGGAGCAACGAAGTAACCCATTTTCAGCGGGTCTTAAAGCCAATTTAAGTGATGGGTAACTAGATTGTCCTATCCTAGCCCTTTTCGGTTAAACTTTAAGTTATAGGGTATCAAACCAAAAACAAAAAAGGAATCTTCGTTGCAAAAAATCTTCACTTTATTACTCTAAAGTGACTAAAAACCTGCACAGTATACATGACTCCGCAGAACAAAGATATACATACATAACTTCACTGGTTTGTGGTTTTCTTCCAATTGGGACCTAATTTCAGCGACAGCTGCGTTATGGACTAGAACCCGTAGTTGTGTTATCATTGGTCTCAGTATTCTGGGTATCAGTATCTCCAAAGTCAATGAAGTAGAGTTTGTTTGGCTTATTGTTAATTGGGTTTAATCTGTCTGTGCAACCAAAGAACACACCATTTTTCTTACACTCCAGAAACTTTTCAGCTACGAATCGGTTCAAGGTATGCACCTGTGGATGCTGCATGTAATCTTGAATCTGGAAAATAAAGAAAATACCACTCTTAGTTATTCTGCCTTTCATATTATCCCTAGCTCCCTTCTGAAATTATACGCTTCTGAAATCCCCACCTTCCTTCATTGTTTCGTTTTGCACCTACGACTTTTTAGCGTTTTTCAGTCGAGCCGAGTTTTGTCAGTCACGCAATTTAACCCAAACTTGCAGCAAGCTTCAAGGCCTGCCGACAACTCTTTCCCACAAGGAAATGAGAAGCTTCAAAATATTGTTTTTCATTTTGGAAGACATGGTAGAGGACGAGGTCTATTTTTTGTTTTGGACTTCTTTTACTTTGCCTGGTTTTCTCATTTTTTAACCACGGCTCGTTCAAATATTTTGTGTCCAGCCTCCGCGTCTGAGAGCGGGAAGGCTGGATAGATTTGACAAGCGATAATATGAAAATCGCTCATTTCATGTGGAAAGTACCTAATGGTACTGTTGGAAAACGATATTTCCGAGCCATTTCGTCGTGAAAGATCATTTCTGTAAGAGTTGTGCCTTAATTATTGTACTGCTAGGTGTTTCTTTGAATGTTAGTTCACGTTGAATAGTGCAGTTTTGGGCTAAATGGTAACCTGAAGACACAAAACACCCACTCAGGTGTCCTGAGCTACTTTGGCTGACTTGTGGTTAAGGTTTGTCACAGCAAGTGCATGAAGATAGCACTGTTAAAAGTTGTAAGCTAACGTTCAAAGAAGCATACCTCTACTATACCACGCCTTGTTTACATTTCGATGTGACTATAGGGCGATCTCTCGGATTCGCTTTCCGAAAAGCAAAGCGAGAATCTGCCGAGCGCCACAACTAACGGAAAGTGGTCGCGCCTCTGTTGCGCTTTACAACTTCCCGCTCGCTCGCCACTTTCCACGTACGGAGTGGATTCACCGTCCATGTCACTTTCCAAAACTAGCGGAGCGCAAGAACAGCCTGGGAAAGCGAAGGGAATTTTAGCCGAGTCGCAAGAACACACGGCGTTCAAACCAGCGGAGTTTTTAAACCATCAGAATCGCCTTTATAGCTCAGCTACCTTGTTTTGGAGTTTTAGGTTTGAAACAGGATGATCAGAATCCCTTCTAAAATTATTCATTTCATACTATGACCCATAATCAGTTTCACTACGACAACCTTCACACAGAAAGTTAGTGATATGAAGTCACATCTATGTCCAGAGCGGTTGATATTTAGTCATATCCACCTCTAACTCTTAAAATGTGCATGGTTAATGGTTAATTGCTCTGTTCGATAAGTTGTGACAGTTAACATACCTCCATATTTGATGTCAAACTCACAAGCTCGACGGCCATTTACAAATGCTGCGCTCGGTAGATATTTTTCATAATTTACCTCGCCTTCGGCTTGGATAGGTTAAGGTTAAGTCTCGACGTTATCGTCCGATATCAACCTCGGTAATCAGAAGTTAATCTTTAATAACATTTCTCGAACAGGTATGCAATGGATATCTTCCTATGTCCCACAGGCAGTTATATTATGACAATTATTTTTGTCGAGGTTGTTACGAACTCGTATCCTCCTCCAGAGAGGCAGATACGAACTCGTATCCTCCTGCAGAGAGGCAGACGAAGCCGTATCCGCCTCCGCAGATTTCATCGAGCACTTTACCTCAAATACTGAATTCATCGAGCACTTTTCCTCAAATACTGAAAAGTAGAAGCTGACCTCCAAAAAATAAATTAAAAACAATACTTCCAGTAAAAAAAAATACTTAAAAAATATAAAAAAAAATATGAAGTAAAATAAATTTTGAAAAATGACAAAACGTCTTAATTTCTTACACAACCACCCTACAGCATAGGTCTCATACCTTGTCACAATCAGATTTCCACTGAAACTACAGCTTGTCAACTGAAACAACATCCTACTTTCCAAAAAGGTAGATACTGAGCACTTAACACTGTCTTTGAATGAGGAAAGATCATATTAAATTTCCAAGACCACGTGATGCACACGTTATCGGTCGATTTCAAATTTCTTAAGAACAAAGCAAAGCAATCCAGATCTTCTGCAAAGCTTCCTGCTATCAAATATACTAAACGCGTGTGAACATACTAAAAGCACATTCGGAATGTATTTAGACCCTGGTCACACTAGGCTCAAAAACGGCACAGATTTGAGGAACAAAGTCTACTGTTTTGCGCAGATTCGCGAAATGTTGTGCGACAATATTCAGAGTCTGGTAAATTTTCTTAATTTCTTTTTTAGCAACCCCGAAAAGCTATTTTTTCTTGGATCTAGTGGTCTACAGATGCTTCGGTGCCAAATTTTGCGCAGAAAAAAGATTAGTGTAGTTTGACCAAGCTCTTAGGGAATATTGCATCAGTTAGAGTAGAAAAAACGTGACTTTCTGTTCGCAAAAGTTACAAAGCAGATTGTAACTGTCGATACCTGTTCGAAAAAGTTATAATAGTTAACATACCTCCATCTCGGTTGATATCGGAATAACAATCTCGACGGCCATTTAAAAATATCAACCTCGCTGCGCTCGGCTGATATTTTTCATAACCTGCCTCGCCTTCGGCTCGGACAGGTTATTTTCAATGGCCGTCTCGTTGTTATTTTCCGATATCAACCTCGATGTCTGAAGTTAACCTTTAATAGCTGTTGACCAAGAACTGAGTTTCGCCTCCGAGAAGACAAGGTGTTAAAGGACCCCTCTGCTATTCTGCCTTCCATATTATCCCTAGCTCCCTTCTGGGATTATAAGATTCCGGAACCCCAGCCTTTCGCCATTGTTTTGTTTTGTATCTACTAGTTTACAGCGACTGTTAGGCCTAGCCGAGTTCTGAAACTCACGCAACGCAAACTTCGCCGAAAGCTTAAAGGTCCGCCAGCAACTCTTTCACAAATAAAGATATGCGAAGCTTCAAAGTATTATTTTTTCATTTCTGAAAGACATGGTAGACCTGATGGTCTACCTTCTGTTATGGACTTCTTTTATTTTGCTTGGTTTTCCAACTTTTTAACCAAGGCGCGTTCAATTTTCAAATATTTTGCGTCAGGCCCCGCGTCGGAGAGAAGGAGGCTGGATAGAGTCGACAATAGCAGTAACAGGAAAATCGCTAATTTCTCGTGGAAAGTATTTTTTGAAAATGACATTTCTGAGCCACTTCTTCATGAACAGACCATTTCTGGTAAGAGTTGTGCTTTTCACCGCAGGCTATCGTCTTGTAGTTTCCTTCTCATGGTAGTCTGGCCCCTATTCGTGGATGCTCTGGGTGCGTCTGGAGGCCCAGGAGGGTCTAAGGTAAGATTTACGCCATGCTACTAGATATCAAAATCATCTTACAGGCATCCACTGGACGTCCAGAATTTCCTTCTCGCACCTCACTGTTTCCTTGTTCAGCGGAGCGAGATGAACAATGAAATACATGTCAGAAGAATTGAAATTAAAGCCATGAACGTGACGGAGCCCCAAGACAGAGCGAAATTCGGTTCTGATACCCGTTTCCTCGAAGACCTCTCGGATTGCTGCGTCACCCAAATCTTCTCCTACAGAGAAAACAGTGCTTAATATCTCGAAATACCCACAGCAACAGCAAAGCAAAGCTGAAAACTGATCTCTTCGGTACATACGCTACATCTGGTTCTATTACAGATCGATATGATGAATTCGCCATATTCCAGTTCAGCGCTTCCAAGCGAACTAGCTTCTGTTAATCCTCCAATGCCTCACTATCAACATTTGAGACAGACATTGGTGAAAGACGTAAATATTTGGGTAGTGTTAGGGAAATCTGGTCCTTACTTTTGTCCAATGTGCGGCGAAGGAGATGAGGATCTTATTCATTTTATGTGTGGTTGCGATGAGTTAGAGGATTGGAGGAAGGAAATTTTTAAGGGAGGGATTCATGGGAGGGAGTGGCTGTTGAAAGTTATGCGGTGTAGGACTTTTCTTAGCATAAGAAACCTGGCGAGGTTCCTCAGAGTGGCGAGTCTACACAGGGAAAAGTGTTTGGGTGGGGGTTAGTGTTAAATCGTAGTGTGTCACTTCTTTTGTATTTATGCGCATTTATTTTTGTTTGTTTGTTATGGCCCTTGGGCTTTTAAGGCAAATAAATATCATATCATATCATATCATAGTAAATTGACCCACAGACTGATGAATAGAAAATCTGCAATCTGCTTCCCAGGTAATGGAGGTTTTGCAAGAAAGTGAAAGTTACCTACTACCTTATGGATCCGGTAAGTCAATCACAAGTGTTGATTAAGAGACAATGGGGGATTAACAGCAACCGGTCCACTCTGCGCACATTCTGCCATCGCACGAGGTTTTTATCTGATGTGTTCCTACACCGAAAACTATCCTCCAGGGATAACCACAGGGATCAGATGAAGAGGGCAGCCGACGACCACTCGCTATACCTATCAGTCTTATCTGTACAACATCAACGCGTCCGATTCAGCTCGAATGGAAAGACTTCTGAGCAGCAGCCATCTGACAGACGACCCCCGACTCTTCTTAGATCCCCTAAGTACCTCTGAGGGGTGGAGGAAGAGTTGGAAAGGAAAACAGCAGGGAAGTGTGGAAGAAGTGAGGTCAAAGCTAAGGTGCCTGCACCGTCTCAGTCGAACTACAACAGTCTTGTACTGATTGAAAATGCTGTTACAATTAGGTCTCTTAGTGATTAATTAGAGCGTTTTCACAAAAGGTTCCAGTTTACTCACCGAACGACGAACATAGAGTATTTGAGTAGCCTCGGGTGCGATTGGCATGTGTATGGTAAAAAATCGCGAGTAAAGGCGAACTGGAAGGAAACAGACTGAACTTCCGCGCATGAGAGGGGTTAATACCTTCTGCAAATCGCAGTAAAAACAAAGCCTGTGCTTGGCAATAGAAATGCTCTCCAATGCAACGAAAAGGGGCAGTGACACAAAATGAGTTCATAAGTTCTGACCAAGCAGAAATACCTAGGGGCTGCCTAGGGGGATAAACTAACAATGAGCACGAAATAGGACATACCAGGTTCAGCATACCCTCCGGGAAGTTTCCAGTACTTTTGTGACTGGAATTTTTCCTGAACTGTTAGAATATTGTTGTTATCGTCAATGATGATGCCACCTACACCAATCATGGTATGGCAGAAAGGGGGCACAGGACATTCATCCGTTTTCGGCAGCCACTTGAGTAACACAGCAGTGTCTGGAAGAGCATGGTGGTATTTGAAACCATGCTGAAAGATAATGTTTATCTGGGACATCCCTTTTAACTGCAGTTTAAAGGACATGTAACGACACGAAATCTTTAATTCCAAATGTTTATAACAACTCTCGCAAAGGTTCCTCTTTGTCGCAAAGCCTCTGCGAGATTCCTTCACGAAGGATTATTCACGACGTTTCCTGTTTCAAGAGCTGTTCTTACACTGTCAAGAGTGGAAACGATTTAAGTAAAAGCAGGTACATAAAGACCAATGTATATGTATTAGTTAAGTCAGTCTTAAGTCAGTTTTAAGTGAGAAGTCAGTAGTGATTAAGGATGGATTAACAGATGTATGCAGAACTTCAATATTAAACGTAAGTGTGATTTCTAAACAGTATTTATTGAATGTAGGGACCTAGGACCTACCGTCCGAACTTCCCCCTCCACAGTTACGAACCAACCCTTCGAGGATTACGATCAGAATACCGGTATAGTTCCGTATGTACCAGCCGCTCGGGTACGCAACGCAAGTATACTAGATTCTCGGTATCGGACAACAGGTTAACGTAAAGGTATGACACGAGAGTCATAGCTTAACAGACACCTGGCTTTTCTAAAATATATGTGATTCTGATGTGATTATTTATGACCATGTATGACGATCCACCGCTATTTTTGTAAAAAGATAACATGGAATTAAACGAATTAAAAAAAAAATAATTAATTAATTAAAATTACACATGTGTTTCTGCTCAGATGTTCTCGAACAGTTGACCACTTTACAACTAAGTGGTCCTGCTTTCAGCTTACAGAAAAATACACACGGCTTTGGCTGTTTTTGGCCTCTTTCTATGTCCCTTGACAGTGACAGTCTTGGCAAAATTGGCATAATCGGTCTCCTCGGCTCCTCGGAAACAATGATAGGGCGTATAATATGTCACGTAAACAGAACAAAGTGGCAAGGGTGATAATCAGTGTATTGCTAATAGAGGAGATAGGATGCACTTATGAAGTGAAGAATCTCGGGAACGAGAATGGATGGAAATACCAATGAAGTAGAACGAATTACTATCATAAGTACGACGTGTCCTTTAAAGCGCTTTTTTTAAAGAGTCCTATCCTACAGTCCTATTCTTGTGAATAGCCTAAGCAGTTTAGTAATAAGATTAACATGATGTTTAACAGCCCTTAACCCCAAATGCGCATTACAGCACAGCACCAGGCACTCTGTTATTCTTATCATGATGATGCCACCAAATATGGTCAAAACTCGGGCCACATTTGGCCCTTTGTCTCGTAATCCCAAATTCATGGCGGACCACCATACACGATATACAACTTACGAATCCCAACAAGACACCCGATTACAGCATTCTGTAAGATATATAACTGTTGGTCCAAGCAAGTAGTATGTAGAGTTGTGGCACGTTTTCCGTTTCCCTAGTGCTAATATACAGGTAAAATCACAAGGCACAGCTTGTAATGGACGAATTCATTTCCATGATTTCATTCAACTCATGGCTTTTCTCTTGGACAGTGATGTCAATGCTCAGGAAGTCTTATACACCACGATTGCTGAAGATGCTGTCATGTCGCTGCACAACAATCTGCTTCATATGTTCTCTAGGTGGTTAATTATCTGTTCTTGGTAGAAAGTAATATAGAAGGGCACTGCAAGCTATTTCCAATACTGATCCTCCTCCCGACTGTTCCCAACATTGTAAAACATAGATAGGCTATAGAATCATAGAAAAAGAAAACATAGAAAGAACCAGGTGTTTTTCCGCGATCTCACGAAGTATCTGTGGCTTGAGAGAAAATCAAATTTAGCAGCAAATTCATGTCCAAACAATCAAATTAGCCACTTTATCAAGAAGATAGACACAAAATAAGGATCCTTCAAGTACAGAATGGTATGGACGTCAGCATTGAGATTTTGTCTGAATTTTATTTTCAGACATCTGAAAATACCGCCAAAAACAGATAAAACGGCGTGTGGTTCAACTTGTGGGTCGAGTGTGTGGCACACAATTATGTTTCCGCGACAAACGCTCGGAAATGTGCGGCACACAAACATGCCGCGGAAAAACGCCTTGGAAGTAAACGTGCGATTTGTTCTTCAGGGAGAAGAAAAGAAGTTACCTTGACTAGATGAGGTATCCATGAGGAATGTTCCAGCTTGACATTAAACCAGAGGGCACGTACACCTTCAGCATTCCATTTCTCCAATGATGCTGCAAAGAGGATCATTTTGTTTTAATAAGGGAATGTGGTCTTATGCATGCGAATTCAGACTTGCAGTCACTATCAGAGCCGTCACGTATGGGGGGGGGGGTCGGTTTTTTTTACAAAAGCAGTCGGTTTTTTCCAGAACAGTCGGTGAAAGTGACCAGCAAGTTGGTAAATACCTTGTCCCTCCCCATTAACATTTTAACTATAAACGACTAAAGAGAAAGAATAATGCTTCCAGTCCATGACTAAATGGAATCCTATCAGGCACTACCAGTATCCGATTACAGGACGGATCAGAGAAACCTGAGCACATAATTGACATAAATACTCTTGAGCCCAAGCTGACTGGGAATCATATATTAAACAATGGCTAAAAGCAGAAAGTCAGCTACGATGTTCGTCACTGATATTTCGGCCCTTCTTGGCAAGGGTCCTCGTCAGGTTGTTGCTGGACTGGAAGAAACAAACCTGCAATCACAGAGCCGAACTAGCGCTGACGAACATCGTAGCTGACTTTCCGTGTTTCGCCATTGTTCGAAGCCTGAGCACAGTTGGCTGCTGATATTACAGGGTATTGTAAACTGCACTTGCAAGCAACAAGGACGTGGAATCCCAATCTCAACTGATCCTGAGTTATTCAGCAGCCGGCAGAATCTTTAGGGGTACAGTGCAAATGACTGGCTGAAAAGAAAAGGAAACAATCTTACCGTTTAAACTCTCACCAAACTCCGAGTCAGAGAGTAGATTGGCATCAGAAATAACTGTAACTCCTTTATATCTGTCAATATTACCACTTAGTAGCTTTGCCATCTGGATGGTTGCTAAAGTGGAAAACGAGTTATGGTTACTTGGTTTATATTCTTAATGTTGTAGTAAACCAGCATGTCTGCCGTCAGTACCAGTCTACCACAAATCCCTGATTTTAGGATAGCCTATGCCTGCCACTGGTTACCCTATGCCAAATGCTGAGTACCTTTGGGTACCTTAGTCCCACCAGTTAAAAGAATTCTGATTGGTTGATTCTTAACTTAACTTAGATCATCAATATTTTCTTGGGTTAGGGTAGGTAACAAGTATTTGGCTTAGGGTAGATATACCTATTGTTTCGCCATTTATTGCTGCTGAAAGCTACCACAGTCATGCCTAAGCACTCAGTTGAGTGCAATCTCACCCAATATGGTACAGGTTTCTCATAGACAATGCATCTCTTTGAAAACTTGTGATGCATACTTTTATTTGAGCTTTTGCTAGATGCTAAGGCACACAATAAAATGGTGACAACACAAATATGAAACTCCTACAATCTGACTTCAGTGTGGCAACCAACAAAATACAGCAGGGTTGAGTTTAGTCTGAGCTGATCAGTAGTCAAATTTTCCTCTGATGCAACTGCTTCAAGCTGCAGCAAGTGAGCGAAACTCATTGAACATACTCTGTTCTGGCTGGTGTAACCAGGGGCGTAGCGAGGGTCTGGTTATGGGGGGGGTGCAGATCAGGAAAAATACCTGATTTTTTTTTTTTTTTTACCATAATTCTAATTGAGTAATTCGCATACATAAAGAGACAAACAATTAAAATGGAAGCGACGTGAACTGCTTCACGAACTGAAAAAAAAAGAAGAACTCGTTTAAACAGAAATTCGTCTGGCTTTCAGAGAAAGAGAGAACCTGGTGCCCACAGAAAGCGGTTCCCGCTCCACATCCAAACGCCGGGCCGAACGGTTTATTTTGACTTGATTTCGAAGTGGAACCGCCACGGTTTTTCCACCCGGCGATCGAAAACGGAGCCTGTCTGTGGGAACCTAGCTTTAGACCCAAAGTCTATATGGACGGAAAATCGCCCGGATTTTCATCAACATCATCATAGAATCTGATGAATTCGTGCGAAAGCGATTTCGTAAAGATAAAAACGATTTTGTCTATATCAGGAATGAATGAAAAGGGAATCCGGAAAGAAACGTTATGACAAAAAAGATATTTCAGAGAACCCTATTAGCCAGTAAAAGGAAAAGATAATTTAAAACCGGTCTGTATTTTTATCTGGTACGCATTAAATGTCCAGCAGAAAAAGCTGCCGGTTTTGTCTGGTCATGTAAACGGACCATGATTGTACCTTCGTAGCCGGTTAGTTTATCCTGTGTTCAGGTAAAACAAAATCAGGTAAAACAGATACTCAAATCACGATACAAAAAAGTCAGGTAGATCAGGTAAAACAAAAATCAAAAGAAATTTAGAATCTACCGCTGTAAATCAGGTAATAGTGAATGGTATGAAATTCAGGTTACCTGAAGCGAGAAATCACGGAAAACGTGGAAGAAAAAGAAAACCTGATGCGCGTCATTAATTCAGGATAGCTTATATGGCGATTTAAAGGGAAAGCGTTAAAGAAAAAAAAGATTCAGGAAAAAACCGCGGCGCTGCGCACCCCGGTTTTACCTGAATTTTTTTTCCGATGCTTCTGGGGGGGGTGCTGCACCCCCCCCACACCAGTCATGCACAAATCCTCAATTTTTGGGCATGGTGCCCCAACGTCAGGGCATGCCCCAGGGTATGGGCATGGTGCCCATACGTTGGGGCACCATGCCCTGGAGCATGGGCATGGTACCAGCATGGCACCCCCCTGATATTTGGTTGAACTGAGATTGATTACATACCTAAATAGGGCCTTCTTCCTCTCCTAGACCACAAGATACTTGATCTTATGTTCTATCTAACCTCTTTTTCCAATTTTAAAAATATAAGAGAACTTCCAAGAAATTTAGCCTTTAATGAAGACCACTTTTTTCCTGTTGGTTTACCATGGTTTACCTATCCATTTCAAGAGAAAAAGGGGAATTCATTCATTTCTGGGAAGCTCTCTAATATTTTTAAAATTGGAAAAAGAGGTTAGATAGAACATAAGATCAAGTATCTTGTGGTCTAGGAGAGGAAGAAGGCCCTATTTAGGTATGTAATCAATCTCAGTTCAACCAATTATCAGGGGGGTGCCATGCTAGTACCATGCCCATGCTCCAGGGCATGGTGCCCCAACGTATGGGCACCATGCCCATACCTTGGGGCATGCCCTGACGTTGGGGCACCATGCCCAAAAATTGAGGATTTGTGCTTGACTGCCCCACACCCCCCCTCGCGACGCCCCTGGGTGTAACTACTCGTAACTATTAGCAAATGTGGAAAACAATCCCGCGCTAGTGTTTAGAACCCCCCCCCCCCCTGGGCCGGATCAGATAAATAAAAAACCACATTTTGTGATCATGCTGTTTCATACGCCGTCTTTTGCATTCGTCACTTCCAGCTTATTTTTCTGACACATAACTCATTGATAATTAATTTATTCGTCTTTCCTAAATTATGCATGCTAACAAAAAATCCTGTTGATACTTGGCTGATACAATCTCAACTAAAGCCCTAATGAACACGCGTCTCCATTATGTTTGCAGTGGTGCCATAAGTGAAGAAGTCACTAGGCTACTGTTAAAGATAGAGCTATATTATTAATGTTAGTAAACAAGCGGGATAGTGATGTGTGGACCAGGTGTGGACTGCTGAGTTTGCCCTAGTAAGCTTTTACAGATGTGAGCAGATAACACAGACATAACAGGAGTCAGGATAGTGAGTGTGAACTGCAGAGTTTGTCCTGGAAGCCCTTTACAAAGGTGAGCCTGACAGAGAGCTGATGCTAGGCAGCCAAAATTGTTAGTGCACTAGTGTAGTGTTCTAGCTAGGCCTGTTCTAGACTGGGTGATGCCAGTAGCCTCGGTCACACAAATCTGCTCTACTAGTACTGTCAACAAAATATATAAGCCATCATTGAATTTAATCTGGTATTTTTTTGTAAAAGTTTTCGGTTTTTAAGACAGAACTGAAGGGCTTTTCGGAAATTTTAAACTTGGTGTGAAGCACTGAAGCTGAAGTCAAGTTGGATACAGGTGTAGGCTACTTACTATTAGGAACAGTTTTCCAGACTTATGCTATATAACGCATGCTGACTGACAGAACAAACCTGCAAACTAGTTAGAACGTACCTAAATTTCTGGTGTTGTTTAGCTGGAAAGTTTTGTAGACATTACACAACATGTGTAACTGCACGTTTGAAAACTTCGCCTTAAACTGTTCAACAACCATTTCGTTGCAGACGCCATCTATCGATGAGCAGGAGACGATTTGAAGGCACGAACACTTCCGCTAGATTTCGTGCGGCGCTCACCAAATGGGATGAAGATGTTTGGCTTATTCGTCAGTACCAGTCCCTCAAATACAGTTGCTCCCTCTTTAATTTTACTCTTAACAGTGAAAACAAAAATACTTCTGTTTTTTTTTTTACAAATGGCCGGGTTTCTGTGACACTGTAAAAGACAACGAGCGTTCCAGTGAAGCTATTACAAGTTACGATGATAAGAGGAGGGGCGATCGTCGTATTGTGGTAGTTATCACGCTCTCTGGAACGCAAATAGTAACAACGCGTACATACGTGCAGAACCGATAGTTATTATCACTTATATATTATCACTCGCGACCATCATAAGTAAATCGTAACAGTCCTAGAACGAAAATAATAAGTGGGAGGAGCCAATTTACTTATTACGGCGGGCTCTGTAACGGCAATAATAACAAGAATAGTAACGATCGTAACTAATATTACGTCGCTGGAACTGTACCTGGTTTACTCATTACCGCACTTCGGATCACATTAGGTCCATGATCCTGGATCTGCTATGCTCCTCTTATTGTTAGTTTTCTGGTTGGATGGTCTACTACTGTCTTGGTCTCTGTTAATGTTGGTTGACTCAACATGATTTATAATCCCATTGGTATCTGAATATTTTTTTTTCTCACACTCCTTGTCTAGACGAGACTTGAACGTTGTCACGGATCCGGACGTGGCGGTTTCCTCCGTAGTTCCAATCATTCACTCACTATAGGCTACCCTTGACGAGAAGAAATTTCGTCGCACACGTGTGAGAGCAGGTGGTTTCTTTAGCTTCCTCGAGTGTCCTCTTGTGCGATGACAGGGAACAGCTTAGGAGCGTGGGGGCTACTCATGTATCTCCATGTCAGCATCATATCACTCCGTCTTCGACGATACACAAGCGTTGGGTTTTTTGGGCTGACCAGCTGATGCAAGTCCACTGATGCAATTGGTTGCCCGTCTTTGCACTCCTTCAACCATCTCGATGTATTCTTTGTGCGAGGGGGAGGCTAGACACATCTCAAAGTCGACGTGAGGTCTGACTATAGCTTTGTAAAGCTTTATATGCTGGCGTGGCGGCTGGTGATATGCTTCTTCAGGAAGCATAGGCTGATGTTGGCTGTCGAAACTGCTTTGAGGGAATGGCAGTGAACTTCAAGTGGCTATCGACTATGACGCCAAGGTCTCATTCATCGTCGTGGCTTTGGAGAATTTGCTGCCTGCCTACAGCATGGAACAAACACTTTTCTGCCGTTTCAGCAAATGAATATACCTTCAGCCCAAGCTGACTGCGTCATATTTGACAGTGCAAAACGGATACGACAGCTGAATTTTATTAGAGCTATATTTTAGACCCTTTTTTTTTAAGAGGACCCTTGCCAAGAAGGGCCGAAAAAATTCAGCTGACGTATCACTTTTGCACTGTCAGATACAAACAAATGAGCTTAACCAAAGGAGCTGGATGCAATTGTCATTTCATATATGGTTGGACTAGACCTCCTTGGAACCAAATGTTTCAAGAAAAAAAAATCCTCAAACAGGTAGTTTTTGATCGGTTCGTGAGATCAATGGTTTGCAGTTCGAGTAATCACATTCTAACAATATATTTGTATTACTTCTAAGTTAAGGCATTGTAACATGGATGGATATGTACTAAAATCAACATAAACATTTACATATACGTCAGGTCCACTCACACTTCCCAGGCTACTCAGATGGAGTGTATTTCAGCAGTAAAACTTGCAATCTTCACTTTCGTACCCCCGAGAACTATTTACAAAATTTCGGCCGACTATTTTTTAGCTATAGCGTACAAGAAAACCACCCAAATGCACTTCATCTGAAAAGCCATTTAACTATTTGCAGTTTTCGGTTTCAGACTGGCATGGCAAATATCCTTGCAAGCGCACGACAGGTTTACCCCCCCCCCCCATCCTAGCAATGGAGATAAAACTGGAAAGTTCGATTCTCAGGTTATCATAGGGGTCTGAAAAATCTTTCTTTATTTTCAAGGCCGTACTATAGCCGAATAATGAAGCTCAGACCGGATAATAATTTTCCGACCGATAAATGCTGGAGGGGATTTTTATGAAAGTTACATCTTGCTAGTACATGGACGGCCGCACTAAGGTTTAATAAAGATGTCCGACCGAAAAATGGTGGAAGGCGATAAAAGTTGCATCTTGTTAGCACTGTGCACATGCAAGGCCGGACAAAGATTTCTGGCCGAAAAATGAGAAAAATACCCGTTTCAGACCGAGAAACGGTCGAAGGGAATCGAAGAAGTTTCAGCATGCTTTTACATAAACGCCTCAAGCCCCTTTTGGCAAAAGGGCTTGGTCAAAGCAAAGAGAACCCACATGAACCAACCAACCCCCTCCTACCCCCCGGATTGACGGTTCCAGCACGAAAAATATTCCCGTATTTTTGCTGATGACATAACATAACCAATGACATAACCAATATCAGCGCTCTCGAAAGCCCATATCCGAATTTTCATGTCAACGGATCTCTAGAAATAGGGTGTGTGGGGAGGAGGTATTTTACAAACCGACCGTAGTGAGGCAATGGTTGTAAGACAAGGGCGGGTTTGAACTCAAAAGTACCAAAATAGCTTTCTAAGGCTATAAGAAGCTTGGACCTAAACATATGGGCGAACTTAACTAAAAGAACAAAGAAATACTAATCTAAAAAATTACAAAATCAAATGGAAAATGGACGGCATAAGATTAAGAGGTGAACTAGGTAGAGATTCAAACTTGCACTTTTGACGAAACATAAGTAACTAAGCTGCCAAAACATTATTCGCACTTATTTGCATTAAACTAAATGAATTGTCGTTTTCGAGGATCTTCTGTTATACAATATTGCTATAATAATACGCTAAAGGTTGAAACCATGTTGGAATGCTAAAAGTAGACTTAAGTACCGAAACAACTTGAACACCGTGTCACGTAGCACCTCGCAGTAGCGGCACTAGGCCTAATGTGAGGAAGACGAAACTTTAATCATAGAAGTAAAGAATACTTCGTAAGGAAATCAGAAATTTACGCCCAGATGTTAGAGACTTTTCGATCATAGCTTGCAAGGACATCCTACTGTTACGACATATTCGTGATCTGGTAAATGACTTCAATCGGTCTGAAGTGCGCACAAGAGCAAGGAGAGCGCGGTCAGCACCATCCGGCGGAATGGGCAAGAACGTTCGAGCATGCAGAGTAGGATGCCCTTGAGAATCGCGACCGACGATCAAAAACTCGCAGGCCCCTTGTGCGACCCACTAAATTTTTTTATTGGTTGTTTATCTGTCGGCTGCCAGAGGAGCTTCTTGCTTCTCGGGATAACGAAGAAACGAGGATCGAAAAGCATTATTGCTTGACAAGAGATGCGTTTTTGCAGATACCATGGTATCTGTTACCACGGTAACTGGATCTTCAATTAGTCGTTTTTGCAGTTGCCGTGGTATCTGAATATCAGATACCATCGTACCTTGCCAGATACCACGGTAACTGCAAGACCTTTTGACCATCGTATCAGATACCACGGTATTTGCGAAAACGACTTTTGACCGTGTTATCAGATACCATGGTATCTGCAAAAACGCAACTAAGCAGACACCGCGAGTCAATGGCGAAGCAGCACAACACCTCGGACAGCATATACATTAGCAGATATCGTACGTGACTGAGGAAGAGAAAACATGCCGAGAAAACCAAACACATGCATGTATCGGGAGAAATTCGAAGAAGTATTTCTTTACGAAGTATTCAGTATAACACATTTGAGGGAGGGTTGAAAGAAGGGCTAGTCAAGTACTCTATGAATATACTCTAGCAAGAACGCTGGCAAATATAAGTGCACAAGAATACAATAAATCCGACTTCGCTTTAGTAGAGAACGACGGTTGAGTCTCTCTTTTCACTCAGCGTTGGAGTTATCACCCTATACTTAATGCACAACTGAAGGCCTATAATATTATTTCATTTCTCCACGTAACGCCATCGCCCTGTCTCCTTCCTTGCTTAGTTGTTCTCAAAATTTCTCTAGGCAGTTTATCTCAATTCTCCCGTGGATATTCTTTTCACAGTGCGCTCCACGCGAAATTCCTGTGATTGATTGGGGCGGCGGCGTGAACACGCTAACCAATCACTGTCTTTTTGGAGATATTTTGCCACGAGAAATATAGGTAGCGTACTTTCACAGTGAGAAAACCGTGAAACGTCAGAGAAACGGGTTTACTCTTCCAGCGGACAGCGGGACTGACATGGATAACTGAACCGAGGAGCGGCAAGTGTATGCCCATCATTTAAAATGGCTAAAAGTCCTTAAGTAGGCACTACATCACTTCAAATAAACTTCAGCACAAGTTAACAGCACTAAAATCCTGGCGCTTAGCACTGCGTGCAGAATCTACTACACTAGGTCCCTTAGCAGGAATGCAAACATGGTGACTGCCACCATAATGAAAGGGGAGGGGATAAGGGGAACTCCCCAGCTATACAAGGGGCAGTAGGGGCACTGATAGCTGCCGCAAACTTGGCAGACGTCGAGAACGTACAGTTCAAAGGCGTCAAAGATGGTCTCGTTGAAACGCTCTGAAAAAGAAAAGCATCATATTACAGCTCTGCCTGTCACTTCGGAAGCTCGTACAAGCTAGGTATTTGGATCTTTCGACCCAAGTCCACCGCCTCCTTACTGATAACCTGATCAACTGCTATAAGCTGTTCCGGATTCTCCGCAACTTCGATTCTAATAAGGCTGTGGCATCCGAGTCCTAAACTTCTACTTTTCTCTTTTGTTTGGTTTATTCGTCACGTTTGACTACTTTGTTTTTTCATCAACCTTCTTTTTCAACGACCTTTCTTTTACATTCAGTTTGGTTTCACAGTTCCTGCCTCGAATGCCTCACGTGCGCCCCCTTTTGTAATATTGGTGTCCGGTATGGAGACCCCAAGAACAGAACACGGTTCATCCATCGGAAGAGATCGAACCCGTACAGGAACGCGCATCATTTCTACTATTAAAATATCATATTTCAAATTTTCCGGATTTCTCCTAGGGTTCCCAATTTCCTTCAGTAATTCGCAGTTAGTTTCTGATTTTAAATTAAAAGACCCAGTTTTAATTTTGAAGAAAAAGTTGACAAACTTTTATAACAAAGCATCGGAAGACCTCCAAACTCACAACGTGTACCCATTCTTTAACAAGTGAATAATACGTAAGTAATTGTAAGTTAGTTGTTGAAATGATGTGTATTTTTTATAGTATTTCACAGCATTTTATTGAAAGGATCATAATTAATTTAGGAATGGTTTTGTTTTATAATTAATATGTTGTACTCCTCAGTTTTGAGGGAAATAAATGAATAAATAAATAAATACAATAAATCCGACTTCGCTTTAGTAGAGAACGACGGTTGAGTCGTTCTCTAATAATAGTTGCGTTTTTACATTTACTATGGTATCTGATGCCACGGTAACTGGATTTGCATTTAGTCGGTTTTGCAGTTACCGTGGTATCTGATCCTACGGTTGCTTTGCAAACACGCGCTTTTAGTAGTCATCCCTAAAGAATAAGACCAAAGGTTCCGATGGGATCCCAAAAATTCAATATTTGATCCAGACAATTAGGTTTTGTCCTCGCCAGATCCAGTCTTCGCCAGGCCAAACAGCTAATCATTAAGAAATCCAAGCTCAGATATGGATTCAGCATGTGCGTTTACCTCTATAAGCTGATAGAACGATCCTAGCTTACTTCTGTGAATTTTGCGGTTCTGGCGAAATTCAAGAACTACTTGTCCGGCGAAAAACTAAAGCTCAAAAACGGATTCACCGTATCTCCTTACATAATATCCAACATCTAATCAACTTTAAATAAAAATTTACTTTTAACAAATTTTCCGGTTTTGGCCGGATTCCGGGCGAACTATTTGTCCGGCGATAAAACGGTTTTCGTATTCTTGTTCAGCGTGCCTTCTTACCCCTACATCAAACATCTAATCAACTTCAGATAAAACTTTAACTTCTAACAAACTTTCCGGTTTTGGCCGGATTCCGGACGAACTACTTGTCCGGCGAGAAAACGGTTTTCATATTCTTGTTCAGCATGCCTTCTTACCCCTATATCGAACATTTAATCAACTTCAAATAAGACTTCTACTTTTAACAAACTTTCCGGTTTTGGCCGGATTCCGGACGAACAACTTGTCCGGCAAGAAAATGGTTTTCATATTCGTGTTCAGCTTGTCTTCTTACCCCATAATCGACTATCACATTAGCTGTTTAAAAAAAATTTGCTTGCCCCTTAATTTAAACCCCCTCCCCCACCCCTAAATGTAAAGCTACAGGGCCCATCTACGAACTCGACCTTACTCTTGACCCAAAGAATGCTCACACCAAGTTTCATCAAAATATCTCATTCCCTTCGAGAGTTATCGTGCTTACAGACGGACGGACGGACGGACAACTTTTGCGATGTCATAGGTATCCCTCCACTTACGTTTTGGGATCCCAAAAAATGATATCCACTTGCATCACATATGCCAAACTTCTTTCCCACTATGGTCTATGGCATCTAAATATCAGATACCACGGTAACTGTCCAGATACCACGGTAACTGTCCAGATACCACGGTAACTGTCCAGATACCACGATAATTGCAAAAACGCCTTTTGACTGTGGTATCAGATACACGGTAAATGCGAAAGCGACTTTAGACCGTGGTATCAGATACGATGGAATCTGCAAAAACGCAACTACTGGGAGCTGGCTATCAGTCATACGATCAGAGATTGTCCGTGATTAGAGTCCCAAGCCTCTAGAACCGAAGAAAATAACTACTACTAGACATTAGTTGCATTTTTGCGGATACCATGGTATCTGTTACCACGGTAACTGGTTCTGCAATTAGTCGTTTTTGCAGTCACCGTGGTATCTGATATACGGTCCACTGCAAAAACGACTATTACTGAATTTGCACTTTTCGAAGTCATCCAAAAGAACAAGACCATAGGTTCCGATGGGATCCCAAAAATCTTCGCCAGGCCAAACAGCTTATCATTAAGAGATCCAAGCTCAGATATGGATTCAGCATGTGCGTTTACCTCTATAAGCCGATCGAAATGATCCTGGCTTACTTCTGTGAATTTTGCGGTTTTGGTGAACTTCAATAACTACTTGTCCGGCGAAAAACTAAAGCTCAAAAACGGATTCAGCGTATCTCCTTACCCCTATATCCAACATCTAATCAACTTCAAATAAAAATTTTACTTCTAACAAATTTTCCGGTTTCAGCCGGATTCCGGACGAACTATATATCCGGCTAAAGAGTGATTGTCATATACGGATTCTGCATCTCTTCTTACCCCCAAATCTATCATCTAATCAACTTAAAATAAAACTTTTACTTTTAACAAATTTCCGGTTTTGGCCGGATTCCGGGCGAACTACTTGTCCGGCGATAAAATGTTTTTCATATTCTTGTTCAGCATGTCTTCTTACCCCTACATCAAACGTCTAATCAACTTCAGATAAAACTTTAACTTCTAACAAACTTTCCGGTTTTGGCCGGATTCCGGGCGAACTACTTGTCCGGCGAGAAAATGGTTTTCATATTCGTGTTCAGCGTGGCTTCTTACCCCTAAATCAAACATCTAGTCAACTTCAAATAAAACTTTTACTTTTAACAAACTTTCCGGTTCCGGCCGGATTCCGGCGAACTACTTGTCCGGCGCGAAAATGGTTTTCATATTCTTGTTCAGCATGTCTTCTTACCCCATAATCGACTATCACATTAGCTGTTTCAAAATATTTTGCTTGTCCCTTAATTTGAACCCCCTCCCCCACCCCTAAATGTAGGGGTACAGGGCCCATCTACGAACTCGACCTTACTCTTGACCCAAAGAATGCTCACACCAAGTTTCATCAAAATATCTCATTATCTCATTCCCTTCGAGAGTTATCGTGCTCACAGACGGACGGACGGACGGACAGACAACTTTTGCGATGTCATAGGTATCCGTCACTAACGTTTTGGGATCCCAAAAACTGATATCCAGTTACATCACTAAGTGCTGAACTTCTTTCTCACTAATTTGACAAAATTTGATGAAAGTGAGATGACTTTCCAGATACCACGACCAGATACCACGGTCGGACCGTGATATCTGAATATCTGTTACCACGGTAACTGGCCAGATACCACGACAACTGCAAAAACGCCTTTTGACCGTGGTATCAGATACCACGATAACTGCAAGAACGACTTTAGACCGTATATCAGATACCATGGTATCAGCAAAAACGCAACTATTGAGAACAAGACCAAAGGTTTCGATGGGATCCCAAAAATTTAATATTTGACCAGACAACTACGTCTTCTCTACGCCAGATCCAGTCTTCGCCAGGCTAATCATCTGAGAAAATTAAGTTCAGATATACCTGTATAAGCCATATTTATTTTGACGATGCTGATCGAAACTTCCTGCTTTACTTCTGCCAAATTTCCGTTTTCGGCCGAATTCCAAGCGAACTACTTGTCCAGCCAAAAAAAGATAGTTCAGAAACGAATTCAGCGCATCTCCTTATCCCTATAAAGAACGTATATAAACTTTAACTTATAAAAAAAATCCGGTTTCAACCGGATTCCGGTCGAACTATATGTCCGGGTAAAAAATGATTGTCATATACAGATTCAGCGTATCTTCTTACCCTTAAATCTATCATCTAATCAACTTCAAATACAAATTTTACTTTTAACAAATTTTCCGGTTTCGGACGGATTCCGGGCGAACTACTTTTCCGGCGAGAAAATGGTTTTCACCATCGTGTTCAGCATGTCTTCTTACCTCTAAATCGAACATCTAATCAAATTCAAATAAAACTTTTGCTTTTAACGAATTTTCCGGTTTCGGCCGGATTCCGGGCTAACTACTTGCCCGGCAAGAAAATGGTTTTCACCATCGTGTTCAGCATGTCTTCTTACCCCTAAATCAAACCTCTAATCAACTTCAAATAAAACTTTTATTTTTAACAAACTTTCCGGTTTTGGCCGGATTCCGGGCGAACTACTTGTCTGGCAAGAAAATGGTTTTCACCATCGTGTTCAGCATGTCATCTTACCCCTAAATCGAACATCTAATCAACTTCAAATAAAACTTTTACTTTTAACAGACTTTCCGGTTTTGGCCGGATTCCGGGCGAACTAATCGTCCGGTGAGAAAATGGTTTTCACCATCGTGTTCAGCATGTCTTCTTACCCCATAATCGACTATCACATTAGCTGTTTAAAAATATTTTGTTTGCCCCTTAATTTAAACCCCCTCCCCCACCCCTAAACATAGGGCTACAGAGCCCATCTACGAACTTGACCTTACTCTTGACCCAAAGAATCCTCACACCAAGTTTCATCAAAATATCTCATTGCCTTCGAAAGTTACAGACCGTACAGACGGACAGACGGACAGACGGACAGACGGACAAATTTTTGCGATGTCATAGGTATCCGTCACTAACGTTTTGGGATCCCAAAAAGCGAATGGTTCCTTTATTCGTCGAGTTTAAGATACCAGCAAAGAGAACACCATCAACCAACCCAGCTGCACACAGTGAAGGAAGCTCTTGGTACTCTCCTAAAAGTTGGTCAATGGTATCCTACCGAGAGCAACAAAGTGGGCAACTATATTTCTTCTCCGCTATTTTTTTTTTTTTCCTATCAAAGACTTACAGAAAATATGAAAACTTGACAACTGCTAAATTACTTAAAAGTAGTTTGTGGAAATATACTACCTTAATCGCTCCGGCGTCGTCCACCCTACAGGGCAAACAGGGCAAAATAACACTAGGGAGTAGCGCCAAGACCTATGCTTTCCATGCATCGACAACGGGCCTTACTCGTTGCGCCACCCACCACGTTACGATATTTAAAGTAAGGCAAACTTGTGGGTTTAGAAAATTGCGATCTGCATACATCGAGGAAACAGGGGAGCACTGATGGGCGAATCCGATCATGACAGGATTGGAATCCGAATCCACAATTTTATGCTGAGGATTCGAATTCGGATTCGAATCCAACCTTGACGAATCCAAATCATGTACATAGGTTGTAGTTTGAAAATCAGAGGTGAAAGAAAGTACTGATGTCTAAGGCAATCAGATATCGTGATAAATTACTGAGGATTGTTGGTGGTGGAGATAAAAAAGTTGGATTGCCTAGGCCCACTGTGTAAAAACTGGGAAACGGAAACTGGAAGGATATAAACTAGAAATTTGAGCGGATTCGTAAGATCGAGTGTTTGGAATCCGAGTCCAAATCCAGCCTGACAAGCAGAGGATTCGAATCCGGATTCGAATCCGACCAAAATGACGAATCCTGGATTCGAATCCGAATCCGGATTCGCCCATCTCTGCAGAGGAGGGTGTATCTTTTTTTGGCTGTGTTCGGAATATGGAATTTTCGGAGCCAGCGCTGGTGCACGATTGATTGAGTTTCAGTAGGGACGTACTCTATCGGTAGTGGTGGTAGTGTTGCTGCTATTCGAGTGTGTGCCAATTCTTTCAAGTTTCGGCGCGCTACTCCCTAGTGTTATTTTGCTCCGAGGGCAAATAATGTGAAACAGAAAAGTGTGCTTACCAGGTGCGTAATATTCATAGACTCTTATCGGTAGATGTCTCGTCATGTTTGCAACTGGGTGCCACCTTTCCAGGGTGAATTTGACGCAGGTATCAGCAGTGTCGAGCTAGAATAAACAATGCTTACTGACAATGATATTTTATTATGCAACGAACTTTCACACGATTAGACTACCAAACTTGCCAGTTTTGTCAGGTACTGTTTTATAATAAGGCAATAGTCAGGAAGTGGCCCGTCAAGACAAAAAATTAAACAAAAAATATTAATGAACAATGGCACACGGGATTGATAATCGGAACTTCATGTGCTTTAGCTCGAGGTAATCGAGGTTTCGGTGGGCAAAATGGGTCTGGAAACAGGTGCTGAAACTAGGGTGGAAACGTAAATTATTCCCGAAGTCCCACGTCGGACTGCTAAGGATGGGGGAGGGAATTTCTTGAGGAGGAGGATGTAAGGTACTATGCCCTGATAGTAGAACTTAGCATACTGTCTTTGCGCACTGACTTTTGTGTATGCAGGGACACGACTCTAAACCAATTCAAAATCGAAAGCGCAGCAGTTCAAACTCGAACCTTTCTGAAATGCCATGCCATTAATTGACACGATGTTTAATTTCAGAACTGGGCACTGCGACTTCCCCATAAAACTTTCTATCTGAGAACTGACTAGACCATGTTGATAGTTTTACAAAACCTCACGTAAACTCCTCACCTCCATTTAGGGATTCAAATTTTTGTATTTTTATAAATAGTGTGTAATAAAAACTTGGAACTTGAAAGCTGAATTGTTTCACTGTGGCCATGACGACGTAATGGCACTTTTGGAAATGAAGAAATTCGTACTAGACTGCGAAAATCGCACAGTGTTTCGACAGACCTCAAAGCAAAAGTTTGGACTGGAATCCAGAATTTCCGCGAGCCGCCACTTGCGAGTTACCGGCGGCTGCGTCGGTGGGCTGGGAAGTTTTTCCGGTTCGGTTTGGGCCAGTGTCCGTGAACAAATATCTCTCAAACACTTACGTAGTCGAAGTAAAAGGCAACTTTTGATTCCAAGAATCTGGCATAACGCAGGTTTCTAACTGCTCCAGAAAGTGTATAGTTGTCAAGCGTCTGCTGCTGTATCATGTATCCGGTCGGAACTCCAACTTCTAACACAGCCATTCCAGAGATGTTGCTCTCCCTCACGTTAGTCCACCTATAAAAGCAAAATATAAGAAAACATTCATCCTTACCATCCATTCTTCATTATAAACTGTAAAAAAAAATCTTGCAGTACTTGCTACTGCGATTAATACTGTCTACTGAGATAAGATTATTTCTAATTCGGATTAATCTTATCCCTGCAGAGATAAGATTAATCCCAGTAGCAAATATTGCAGTTAACTTTAATCCTTACTCGGAGACTTTTTACAGTGTATCCCTCTCTCCAAATACCTCCTTTCTCCATCCATTCAGTTCCACACACTCACACACCAAATGAACTACACGTTCATCCTCACCACCGCAAAAAGGACAGAAGTAAGAACAAATTCTCTTTTTAGCTTACCAATACATTTTCGCCTTGTCCCAAGCGGTAAGCTATCAGTCCTCATTTCAACAATATACCAACTTTCAAAAATGATTCTTTCACCCCGTGCTTTGAGGAACGATAACACGATAACACAAACGATAACGATATCATAACAAAAGTATCCTCGGTCTCGGTACCCAACAACACAAATTTTACCTATGGATGCGCAACCATGTGACAGATTTTATCCAACTTTTGAGAGTGTAGATAAATTGTCTATCCGCTGAAAGTATGGCTGCTTAAATTCTAAAGTAGGCTACTTTAAAAAGGTAAGGTGATGGAAAAGTCTGAGAAACTCACCTAGAACAGGAGTTTAATGTGACATGAGACGAATTTCTTCCGTTCATTCGGATGCGGGTCTGAAGGTTGAAAGCTGGAACGGGCGGCTGGGTTATGAAGTGTGGTTGATCCACGTTGTACTGCAGGTGAAGGTTGAGGATAGCATAGCCAGCACCCTTGGCTTGAACTCTCACGCTACCCCAAGCGTTTGGAATCTATCAAAAAAATAAGTATAGTAGGCTACATTGCAGCTTTTTCGTTGCTTACCGAAAGAAAACAAAGAGTTGTCCTTATCCCTCCAACACCTCGACAGTTAAGGTTGTGTGGTAAACTCCCAATTTTTTTTATTATTAAATCTAGCACCCTATGGTACATCCAGAGCGAAGTAATAGTTCGTGAATAGTTAGTCAAGTACCGAGTCTCGTCATACTTAGATACTTACGGTACTTGTAAAATCCGACTAAACTGTTATACAAGTTTCTTTTGTGCCCCAAACTGGAGAATTTGTATGTATGTATATTCTTTGTAGCCCGTTGCGTTCAAACTCAACAACACAGAGTAAATGAAAGAAAAGGTAAAGAATAATAGAGAGACAGACAATTAGCGATCAAAGTCAGTGTACAAAACTGCAAAAAAACACAAAAAAAGAACGGAGAGTTAATCGTTGGCCATCCATTGGGTACAAAGTATTGGTAACCAGGGGTGTGCGGCCGTTTCAAGAACTTTCTGACCTATCTTGTCTACAGCCTCGTTGGGTTCTAACAGGTTGAATTTTCTAACTAGATACCTGTGTGACATGGTGGCATTTTTAGTAAGTATTCTAAGTACCAAAACTGGAGTGATCGTAGAGTGCCATCTTGTATATTATATATTTGTCTAAACACGACCGCGTGTCACACAATTTCTTGGAAATCTACCCCGACCGAGGCTGGACCAGGCCCTAATATTAGTGTACTTCGACAAGTTTCGACCGATTCATAGGCGTGCCACAGTATTTCCAGGATCAGTACCATGGAGTAACCGCTCATGCATGGTTACGTCTAACGAAAAGGTAATACTTTAGATAACACAGATACAAAGATAACAGAGAAGATACGCACAACTGTGTTACATGCTATCAAACTATTGTCAAACTATGTAGGCTATGTATCATTTGGCAGGTTTTCACCAGACAAGTGCCATTTTGTATATTATATATTTGTCGAAACAAGCCAGCATGTCACTTAACTTCTTGGAAATCTACCCCAATCGTGCTCTGACCAGGCCCTAACATTAGTGTACTTCGACAAGTTTCGACCGATTCATAGGCGTACCACAGTGTTTCCAGGATCAGTACCATGGAGTATATTCTAACGAAAAGATAACAACAACTGTGTTACATGCTATCAAACTATTATCAAATCCAGTTCCAAAGATCTAACAAGTACGTGTGTCACATGTGCGGTGTACTAGAGAAGTTTCCTCGTTCATTTTGAATATTTTCGACGGAAAACAACTCATTTTCTTTATCCCGTTTTAAGTTTAAATTTGCTACTCTTATCGTTTTTAACCATTGATTGCTTGACTATGGCGACACGCACTTGTATCTTGTATGTAGTACATATACTACGTGACAAAAAGGCAATTATAATTTTCGTCTTAATACCGTCAGAAATGTTTTTGAACAATAAGGATTGACTAACTGACACAAGTGAGGCACTTACCTCGACGGATTGAGGCGCAGCGAGGTTATTTTCGCTGATGACGAACTTCTTGTGGAGGTTGGGGTTTGATGTAGCTTCGACTTCCAGTGTCAGTGACGTCACTTCACGAATTCGGTGTCGAACTGTATACTCAATTAGAGCTTGCAGAGCGACGACTGTATCCTAGAAAAGCCCCAGGAAGCTCTTGAAACAGTTAAAGCATAGCTGAAGACCTATGTTTTGTAGGCTATCTATCATTTGGCAAGTTTTCACCAAGACAAGTCTATCACTCGACAATCAGTTTTCGCATATAGCAGAAAAGGTGAAGGAGGTGCCCATAAAGCAGACGAGGTGTCCTGATTAAAACCAAGAACAAAAAATACAATAGAACCTCTGTCTTTGGTCCCATGCAGCAACTAGGGGTATCGTGATAAAACTTAGCGGAGCTGGAGGTACTTGTTGTGACGTTTGATTTAATACCCGTCTACTTCCCTCTTCGCCGCAGCGCATACCAGATGAACAAGATCAAAGATTTCGATGGGATCCCAAAAACTTAATATTTGATCCAGACAATTGGGTCTTGTAGATATCCAGTCTTCGCCAGACTTCATGAACATTTTTAATATTAAAACTTAGAAACAGATTAAGGTCAATGGCGTTGACGAAATTGATCAAAACTTCCTGCCTTAGGCTATACTACTGTCAAATTTCTGGTTTCAGCCGGATTCCGGTCGAAGGATATGTCCAGGTAGAAAATGATTGTCATATAGGGACTCAGCAGGTCTGCCTACCCCTAAATCGACTATCTCATTAGCTTTTAAAACCAGATCCAGGCTTCGCCAGGCTAATCATCTGAGAAAATCAAGTTCAGATATACCTGTATAAGCCATATCTATTTTGACGATACTGATCGAAACTTCCTGCTTTACTTCTGCCAAATTTCCAGTTTCGGCCGAATTCCGAGCGAACTACTTGTCCAGCCAAAACAAGCCCCTCGCGAATGCCTTCTAGCAACCGACTCTTACTTCCAAGTCCATCTCCCCGTGATAGACATGGTACCGTATCGTTCTTACCATGAAATACACTGGCAAAAAATAAAGGGTATACCAACTATCAAAAGTTGGCAACCCCTCATCACCAAAGATTCTAGCAACCGATTCTTACTTACGAGTCCATGTCCTCGTGATAGACGTGGTACCAAATTGTTCGTACCATATAAAGCACAGGAAACAAATTGTAGGTACACCAAGTAGACAAAACTGTTAACCCCTCATTGCCGAAGATGATTATGGTCTAACAGCCTATTATTAGACCATGAAACCATTAGAAATCCCCTACTTGTCTCACAATTCGGATCGGTCTATTTTTGGTTTCAGTGTTCACCCTTCTACTGAAGTTGTCAATCCTTCTAAACTTTCCAACTGTTATATAGCCCGCAACCACCTTCTCTTTTACCAACCCCACATACCAACCCCTTCGACCTTCGAAAACAACTAGCTCTTAGGTTCATTGAGTACGCGTTCTGCGCAGAGCCATGCTATTATGCAGAGCTTATATACTATTTTGAAGAAAAGGGGTATCCGAAAACTGGTCGACACATTTTGTGCCCGGTTTTGGCCGGATTCCGGGCGAACTACTTGTCCGGCAAGAAAATGGTTTTCACCATCGTGTTCAGCATGTCTTCTTACCCCTAAATCGAACATCTAATCAAATCCAAATAAAACTTTTAGTTTTAACAAACTTTCCGGTTTTGGCCGGATTCCGGGCGAACTACTTGTCCAGCGAGAAAATGGTTTTCACCATCGTGTTCAGCATGTCTTCTTACCCCATAATCGACTATCACATTAGCTGTTTCAAAATATTTTGTTTGCCCCTTAATTTGAAACCCCTCCCCCACCCTCAAATATAGAGCTACAGAGCCCATCTTCGAACTTGACTTGTACTTTGACCCAAAGGATCCTCCCACCAAGTTTCATCAAAATATCTCAATCCCTTCGAGAGTTATCGTGCGCACAGACGGACGGACGGACGGACGGACGGACGGACGGACGGACAACTTTTGCGATGTCATAGGTATCCGTCACTAACGTTTTGGGATCCCAAAAACCGTAGGATGCCTTCAGGGATGGAAAGGGAAGTTAGACATGACGTCACAATGGTAGACAGCCAATCAGCTGTAAAGGACGACTCAGACGGCATTCGTATTCTTCTGCGGGGTTCTACTGCGATATAGCTGTTTGTAGAGGGAACAAATTATGATGTTCCGCGTAGCTCCTCTTCCGCTCGTTTGCATCGGGTAGGATATCAGAATATTGGACTCCGCATGGTCGTATTACAGAGATAGGGAGACGGAGGTTCTTGTGATTATTTGTTCTTGTTAAAACTGAGTTGAGGGTCGAGAACGTTTCATTTTTACTTTTCAGCAATCAGCGTCATAAGCCTATAATTGCAGTCTTCCTTTGCCAGGCGTTTCAGAGTAACAGCACTTAATCTGTTGGTTTATAGGACGCTCACTTGCCAAATACATACAGTCAAATGAGCCCAAAGTTGACACATCTTTACAAAAAACCTTCGGAAGCCCTCCCAAACCACAACTTAAACCTATTCTTTCAGAAGTGAGTGATGTAAACCGTTAACAATCTTAATTTAGTTGTTCAAACCGTGTGTATTTTTTCCACAGTATTTATAGTATCACTGAATGGAAGGTATACCCGATGAAAAATTCTTGGACCGTGTAGTTGTAGGCTATGGTTTGTACGAGAAAGTTGCATGTATTGATATGTAGTAGTATGGAATACTCTGATCTAACATGCCTCCGACTGGGTTAATCTTAAGTAGTAGTATCCGATCTTGTAGTAGTAGTATCCTATCTTGCTGTAGTAGCATCCAGTTTGCTAGTAGTAGCAACAGTTACTACTGCATGCTAGTTTTCCGTGCAACTCCATACGACTAATTCTCGAAAATTTTCCATCGGGTAGTTTTGTTGATATTTCATATAATGCTACTCCTCAGCTTTGAGGGAGATACATAATAGTTGCAGCGCCCCACTACCGTTTCTGCCCACGCCTGCCCTCATTGTTCTTGAATCGATGGATGGAAGCACACCCATGACATGACGTCGTGCCACAGGCGAAAAGTCTGCTTTAGATTCTTGACCCTAACAAGGGTATATTCAGGTAGTCCCAAGACCGTATCCAGGGGGGGGGGGGGGGGGGGGGGGGGGGGTAGGGGGTTCGAACCCCCTCTAAACACACAAAATCAATCGTTTTTTGTAGGCTTTAAAATCTGATCTATGTATTTTTTTTTACTTTTTGGTCCGACCCGCTGGCAACCCCCCCCGGAGGGCAATCCCCCCCCCCCGAGACAACTTCCTGGATAGCCCTCTAGCCAAAGCCACTGGCCCGTTGAGGTGAGAAATTACCTCTCCACGCCAGAACCTACTCGGTGAAAAATTATCTCAAAATAGTAGAATGAAGTTGCACGAAAAAGTAGCATGCAGTACCAACTGATGCTACTACATGCTACTATAGCAAGACTGGATGCTACTGGAGCAAAGCGGGATGCTACTTAATACTACTGCTTAAAATTAGCCCAGTGTGAGGCACATTAAACTATAGTATTCTGTACTACTGCATATCAATATATGCAACTTTTTCGTACAAATATCATACAACTACACAGGCTACAAATTTTTCATCGGGTAGCCAGGGGTGATTTAAATGGGAGGGGCGGGAGACATAGATATTACCTGCGTGGACGCCCAGCCACCATCGGTGAGCCGCTGAGTGTTGAGCCACTTCACGATCGGCTCAACTTCATACTCCTGACGTCCCACATAGGTTAGTAGAGCATAAGCCGTGGCTTCGACATTTGATGCATCGAAGTTGTAGGGTAATCGAGGGAGTAGGAAGGGTTTCTGATTCTCAAGGCGGTAGGATGGAAGGGGGGCTACTTCCCTGCCCCAGTACATGAATCCACCTAATGAAGAAAAAAGGAATTACGGATACTGTCGTGACCGGCATTAATTCTGTCAGCAGCCGTTCAGATATGAATAAATATGAGATCAAGAAAAAATTTAACTGGAAAAATTCATCCAAGGAAAATAAAAATACCTCAAATCGCACAGATTTGTGTTCATTTTGAAAGATGTTGTGCTAGCCAGAAGGAGGGATCGAGCATATAATGATTATCACCTAATCGCACTGAGCATGCCATGCATCCTTGATGTAACGGTGGCATATACGGACACCAGGCTGATAAAATTTGGATCGAATACCACTGGAGTTATTCCATTTCCAGTAAAAATTGTACCTTAATTTAGAGCTCGATGGCATGTTAATTTTCTGGTGATAACAACAGTAATGAGGGTAGCGCGCGGGTTCAAATCCCGCTCAAGAAGCCTTTTTGTCTTTCCATTCAGTATCTGTAATTTTTCCATATAAGACCCTTCCCATGCAAACTAATTCTCGGTTTCCTCTTCGAGGCTCTGCCACTTGGGCCCTGGACTGTCTGCGAGGGTCCGACGTTGAGTCCTATATAGGCTTAGAAATGCAATTCATAATTATTTCAGGCTTATTTGCCACGGTTATATACAAGTCCCTTTTATAAATTCAATATTTACTTAAAAGTGGATTTCCAACTTCCAATGGCAGTTCTACTCATGCTAACGGCACTAAGCTGATCTTTGGACTTTCCGTGTTTGGCACTTTTCGAGGCTGATCCGGCTCTCGCTTACGGCCGTCGCTTATTGCTCATTGTTCAGAAATTCCGGTCATGCGAGTATTTTCCGTTTCTCTCATCAAAACCAAGGGGACCGAGTGAGGCTAAAAATCGCCCGGACGGTTTTGCAGTCTCTACGAAGCCCAGCAGACATTCAACGAGTCCCGTATGTTAGAATATTGGCATAAAAACTGTATCTACAGCAGGCATACACAAATCCTTATTTTTTGGGCACGGTGCCGCAACGTCTAGGCATGCCCCAACGTATGGGCATGGTACCCCCACGAAAATCTGCTGAACTGAGAATCTGAAATGGAAATTAGCTTTTCAAGCAGATTTAGCTGTAGCAAAGGCATGGTACCACAGCGTATGAGCACCATACCCATACGTTGGGGCACCATGCCCAAAAATTGAGGATTTGTGTATGACTTGCCCTCTAATGCTTCACAAAGAAAATGGCGTCTTACCCTCTCGGCGCACTCTGTTGGAAAGAATGCTGAATGCAGCTTCCGCAGATGTGGCTTTAGCGTTCATTAGGGCGTACGAGACGATTGCCACTTCGTACGGGTCACCTCTCTGTTGCAGAAGATCAAGATTTCTATCAAGCCAGTTGACCGCGCGTTTTCGGGCGACCGCAACTCTTGGACCAATTTCCTAGAAAACAGATACTTAAATTTAGACGCTATAGGGATCGTGCTGGTCCCTACTTTTGTCCCATGTTTTTCTGTGTATTGTGTTCTTGTTTTTATTTTGCTGCCACTATACCAAGTCCCTCTGGCTTTTTAACAGCAGATCTTGTCTAATCTCTCAGTTTAGACGTACTTATTTTAACACGTAAGGACCACCGAAGACCACCCAACCGGAAACGCCAGTAGAAGACACAGGTCCTAATCCAGTCTGAACTTTTTAATCGAAACTTATACAGTCTCAAGTTTTTGCATCATACTTGCTGTGGGCCAAGCAAAAATCTTCGAGCAAAAACTGATTACACTTATGTCTATGACAGAACACGTAAATACGCTGTTAATAAATTCAACAGTAAATTCATCCAGTATTCACTGTGCGTAGGGACTTCAGATCGTTTGAATTTACAACTGAATTTCGTGTATTCGATTTCATTTCATTCATTGAATTTTAAGAGGTTACAGCATAACAGATACAGAACAGCTGACAGAAGGGGAGTAGCTCTGCCTAACGGCAGCGGTAGTGAACAAGTGCGGCGTGCAGATGGCACCATCGCAGCAACAAAGGAAGGAATAAAGCCTGCAGGCATCATGTTTCATGGCGACAACATAAGAGCTTAACGCCAAATGTAATAATAAATAAATAAACGAAAATAGCGCCTAGAATGTGATGCGACCTATAAGCGATTTTCTTACCCCAGGCAAGTCCCGCACAGTTGTCAACGAAATCAGCACATACGCAGTTAGTGAAATATTCCTGAATCGCACATTATCGTTTTGCCAGTTGCTCGAAATGGTCGTTTTTCTATCTGAGACCAACCAAGGTTCATAGAAGCCGCCCTCCGGGGTTTGGTGATCAACAAGCCACGTCACAGCCTTGGCCATGATCGAGGGGTCAACGTAGAGGTAGTTCTCCCATTCGTTGAAGTTGGCATCGGTCAATACGCGTGCGCAGAAGGCAGTAAGCCACACACTTGGATGGGAGGTCCGCCTGGAAAACAAACAGTATAATAATAACGATAAAATACAAAATCATTAAGTCGTAGCTTAATTGACTTGGTCCCGGACAACCCTGATAACGGTTATGATGACTGATAACTCCTGTTTCCCCACCGCGGACTCTCATCTGATAAACGAGTATTCTTAACTGTTCATCCAATAGGTAATGTGTTAGATGAGAGCCTCCACTTACGTTTTGGGATCCCAAAAAGCTGGCTCCGTCGAACTCGAGGCTCTATGCCTTGCACTGTTTTTGGTCGTTTATGTATTGTAGCTGCCATTTTTCGATTTATATCAAGTTAAAATTACCCGACTGACCCCTCTGCTCCAACTATCAATGAATGACCAGAACCTTACCAATCGCTTCTGAAATAACTGAAGGACCCATCTTCATTCTGGTATGACAGCTGCTTCTGATATAGAGTATTCATACTGGTGAAGACATCCTTGTAAACTCGGAAGATTTCTTTCTTCCTTTCGTCTCGAACGAGTCGGAGGTACTTGATCATGTACAAGTTAGACGCGAAGCTGAACATGTTCTGCTCAGCGCAATCCTGAAAAACAGTTTGAATTGTTATAGTTGGCTGGTTGATAACGACCCCCTGAGAAGCACGTAGAAGTGAACTTAAAAGCCTATGGCTCTAGTTAAGGCTAAATATTCCTTTAGACTTTGACTGCGAATCATATTTGACAAAAAAAATTCAAAGAAGAGCTACAAAAACAGTGCCAGCCACTCGCCATCTACCTTACGAAAGTCGGCTCGAAAAATTACGTTTACCCAGTTTGACTTACAGATTTCTCAGAGGTGATTTGATTGAAACTTTTAAGATTTGTCATAATTAATTACTATGACAACTTAAGGCCCGATGATGTCCTCTCCTTCAACCGCAACGGTCTCAGAGGACACAGCTTAAAACTGCGAGTTGAGAAAATTTCGAAAAGACGTTGGAAAATGGAGCTTTAGAAACCGAATAGTAGAATACTGGAACAATCTCCCAGAAAGTGTTGTGAATGCCGAAAATATCAACCAATTCAAAGCAGGTGTCGACTACCACCTGGCTGAAATTCAATTTAGTGTGTAGAGTGTCCCGAAAAATTTATAGAGGCGAAAGCCTTATCATTGCAATTTTATTATTATTATTATTATTGACAGTGCAAAACGGATAAGTCAGCTGAAATTTATTAGAGCTATATATTTCGGCCCTTCTTGGCAAGGGTCGCATCCAAGGTGGCAAGACGGAAAAAACGAAACTTGTGAAAACCACAAAAAATTGGTTTTCACAAGTTTCGTTTTTTCCATCTTGAGCGGCTCTAATAAATTTCAGCTGACTTATCCGTTCTGCACTGTCAAATATAGTTAAGGCTACTCACAAAGATCGAGTAGCCTCTCATAAAATACATTCAAAAACTGGAAGGCACTGCGTAAGTAAGGCCAAGGGACCTTTGAAGCTCCATTCATCAACTTCAATCACATATTCTTATTGAGTGCCCCTGCTCTTCCGCACAAAGTAACCGCATCAGAAAACAGAGTGACCACCAAACACACTTCTTAGTGGTGTGCCAGGAGAGGGAAACACTCGAGCTACCGATCAGAGCAAAATAACACTAGAGAGTAGCGCCATGTCTTGAAAAAAGTGACACACACTCGAATAGCAGCGACAGTAGCACCACTAGCGTTACTGAACGTCCCTACTCAAAATCCATGAGTCGTGCACCAGCGCTGGCTCCAATAACTTCATATTCTGAACACAGCAAAAAAAAGACACAACCTCCCCAGTTTCCAAGATGTATGCAGACCGCGTCTTAGCTCTACTAGAAATTTCTAAATCCGCAAGTTTGTCTCGCTTTAAATTCCGCATTTCTAAATCCGCAAGTTTGTCTCGCTTTAACTCCCGCAAGCGTAATGGGCGGCGCTAAGACTATGGCCCGTTTGCAAAGCATGGAAAGGATAGGTCTTGGCGCTACTCCCTAGTGTTATTTTGCTCTGCTCTGCACGAGCGGCTAGATTGAGTATCTGTACGCAATAGTTTGACTCTTCAGATTCCGTACATTGTGGCTGAATCAATTTCTTTTAAATTCCGATTCTATTTGTGTTCTTTCATTATTTTTCTTCTTCCATTGTACTCCATGAATTAATCCCTTCATTTTATGATGGCTGACAAAGAGACATAAAATTACACTGTTTTACTAAAGAGATGAAGAAGATCGAACGACAAGCGTCTCGCCAGCGAATTATTCTCAACTCAAATAACCTCAGGGGCAACGAGTTTAAACTTAGCTCACAGCGCTTCAAGAAAGGCATCAGCAGGTGCATTATGCAGACGTTCCGCTCAAGTCATCAGTCGATGCTTTCAAAAAAGCACTTGAAGACAATGTTCGAATAATCGTTGCGTTTTTGCAGATACCATGGTATCTGATAAACGGTCTAAAGTCGTTTTTGCAGTTATCGTGGTATCTGATACCACGGTCAAAAGGCGTTTTTGCAGTTGTCGTGGTATCTGGCCAGTTACCGTGGTAACTGATATTCAGATATTAGACCGTTTGACGTGTAGACCGACTTTAGACCGTTTTTGCAGATACCATGGTATCTGATAAACGGTCTAAAGTCATTTTTGCAGTTATCGTGGTATCTGATACCACGGTCAAAAGGCGTTTTTGCAGTTGTCGTGGTATCTGGCCAGTTACCGTGGTAACTGATATTCAGATATTACGGTCCGACCGTGGTATCTGTTCGTGATATTTGACTTCTCACTTTCATCAAATTTTGTCAAATTGGTGAGACAGAAGTTCAGCACTTAGTGATGTAACTGGATGTCAGTTTTTCTTTTGGGATGACCGCGAAAAGTGCAATTTCGGCAATAGTCATTTTTGCAGTGGACCGTATATCAGATACCACGATAACTTCAAAAACGACTAATTGCAATTCCAGTTACCGTGGTAACAGATACCATGGTATCTGCGAAAACGCAACAATATACTGATAACTTTCGTAGACTCTTTGACTTGTGGAAGCTTGCCCCTGTTTGTTCGCTATCACGAATAATAATAACACAGATCATTACCATGGGCTTATGCAGAAGGGAGGTGGCATTCATGGGCACTGTTGCAAACGCAGGCCCAACAACGTCACCGATAACGGTTACGGTGGCTTTGTTCGAACCAAAAACGTAGTAACGATCCTTTGTGTACGGTATAATTGGAGATTCGGTCACGTTGACATACAGGTACTGGAAGAACCACGCGCGGTTGCTGAGATCGAGGAGGACGGAGGTGTGGCGGTACTGGGGGAGACCGTCGGCCTGCAAGAGAAGGAACATGGGAAAAGCCTAGACGATGTAGACTAGTTTACTAAAACTACTATTAAACAAGTGACAGGTGAAGGGTATGGCAGGCTACATTTAAAGGGTCCCGCCGTTGGAGGAGATAATCTCGTCCTGGTGCTAGGACCGTCTGTTCGTCGACCTTAGTCTACGAATATCGAAGAAGATCACGATACACAAAATCTTTGTCCAACATTGATGCGACCCGGAACAATATTATACAGAAGTACAATAGATTGGGAAAGCATTCTTCGACAACAGGATAGTTTTGTAGATAGCATAATGTTGCAGTAGTCTCTATGTTTGTTTGGTCTCTTCTCTTCGTGTTTCCTTCTTCTTTTCTTTCTTTATTCTACTCCGTCTATGCCATGTGCTTTTTGATGGGTGAAAAATAAAATTATTATTATTATCATTATTATATTTTCCTAATCAGACACAGCACAGTAGTGAAACTAGCTTATGATAACAAACGGCGATTCTTTCAGCTAATCCAGAGAACTTACGCCAACCTTTGGATCGGGAGAGGGCGATGAAGGGACGCCCCACTGGAAAAGGCGGGCATAAAGATTCAAGTATACGTCTTGGCCGTGGAGGCACAGGGCCGTTGGGAAAAATGGAGTGATGAATTTGTGGTTCGTTGATTTTGCATTTCTTTACACAAATGGCTATGTGTAATACGTTAGTGATTAATGCGTGTTTTCCCTATGTATAATTATGGCTTTGGCTAAAGCAGATAAACAAACAAAACAAATAAAGCTTGGTCGTAAGCGGATTCTGAAGGATCCAGTAAATAATTAGGATGGTGGCGTTTAGAAATCATGTAGGCAATCATATCCTTTTTTAATTGAATTGACTAAAGTCAACTGATTGAATTGACTGAAGTCAACTGACTGAATTGACTTGAGGAATGTTACAATCGCAGAAACGTAAAACCAACGAAAGCCGGCATAGACCAACACGGGTTGGCATGAAATTTCTAAAAACTGAAATTCTAAAATACTCAGTGATCCGACCTCGGCTTACCTCAACTAGAACTTTCCTTACGGCTCGGTCTTTCCTGACCATGGTACGAGCTTCAATGGTCACAGAAATCTCTCCCAGTTTCGCTGGGACAATCGGAAGATGAACCATCGTTGATTCCTGGTCGGAAAGAAATGAGTTACTATGATAATGATGACAAAATTTATTACGCAATGGACAGGAAAATTAAATAGTATACAACTGTTAAAGCGATTTTTTTTCTATTACTATATAATTGATTTCAGACCTCGAACTACAAATTGGTCCTCGTTCGAAGCATTGCAATTAACTGAAAATAAAAACACCTGAACTCCTGCAACATAGGGTACCTGTCGAAAACAGAAAAAAAACCAATACGACTAAATATCCTAAAACAAACGGAAAGAAAAAACACCATGCGCTGCAATGACGCTCAAATGAAGCGCCCCTTCACTAAATAAGATGGGGTATGGAAAAAAAGAAGAAAATAACAAAAACAAAACAACATTAACCTATAGATACAAACAAGTCTCGTCAAAATAATACCAATGCAAGATTATACTGAGGTTCGGAATAGGGTCTGCGATGACTTCTGAATCAAACAGAGACCAACCGGGAAGTTGATAAGAGGGTATTTCTGGCGGGCATACAAGGGTATCACTTTACCTGGGCGGGAATCCACACAAGGTGCTGATGTTCTCCATACGACGTCCTGGGGTCATATGACCTAACTTGGCCATTTTCTTCGACGTGAATGAACTTGTATTCGTTAGAGTTCATGAGGACAACGATGACTTCCAGAGGTTCTGTCAAGTAGTTGAAGAGAGATACGCGGATTCCAATCTGTTCGCCCTGGCGGCAAGCAGACGGCATTTCGACGTTCATGTAGAAGGGTTTGAAACCACCGTGCTAGAAGAAGAATCAATTTAATCCTAATCCAAATAATATAATTCACTGAAAAAATTAAAAAACGGCCACATACATCAGAAGCCTTAGGCGCTAACAAAACTCCAACCGCACTAAAAAAAAAAAAAAAAGTATTAAAGTTTAACCGAAAAGGGCTAGGATAGGACAATCTAGTTACCCATCACTTATTCACTTAAATTGGCTCGAAGACCCGCTGAAAACGAGTTACTTCGTTGTTCCGCTATTCACGAATAATCGATTTTCAAATAGTGGAATTTCCGTGTGATTTGTGGTGCCTTTATGCGCTTGTATTTTTGCTGTATGCCTTACGAGCAAGATTTATCAATTTTTGTTTGTTCAGGCACTAAGCAATCTTCACCAATCTCACCACTGCCCACTGAAAAGCCGCATTTGTTCTGAGATTAAAATTTCCCGCGTTATAGTAGAATTTTCGCTGTGGGGACGGCTGGAGATATTCTGAGCCTCATAACTAGAGCAGATAGTGGAAAATCAAGAAATCCCTTTGCAGAATCCAAATAATTCAGTGTATCTAGTTAAATGACACACAAATGAGTTGGCTTTTCAGTTAAACTTTAACTACTTTCTTCTCTTCATTGCCTTTAAGATACCAGGGAAGAGAACATCATCAAACAACCCAACTGCACCCAGTGAAGGAAGCTCTTGTCACTGTCCTAAAAGGTGATCAACAGTCTCCTGCCTTGAGCAACAAGCTGAGCAACTGTAGTTCCTCCTCTTAGTGGTTTGGCGGTTTGTCTTGAAACTATGACGGACGTGGGTCCCAATTTTAACTGTCGTCGAGACGCTTGGATTATCGACGGAATCAGAGACGAGATTTCGTATCCCCTATTCTCTTTTTACTTGGTGTTTAGACTTACAAAAACTGCAGCTAAACTCGAGAAAGGAGATTAAGAGTCCGTCTTCTAATTCTAAACAATAAACAATCCCTATTCCTTTTTTATCTGTATGTTTGTTTTTTGATCTTGTGCGTTTACTCCGTTACTGAAAGCTGAACGTAATTTTTACTTTTCTTTTTTGTACTGCGTTATTTCCCTTTTCATGTCTATAGTGCGTAGATAAAATGTCATCATCATCACTATCACAGCGGTTCGGTTCTCTCAGACTGTGGTAAATTAGGGCGTGACTCTTTTCCTGCCCAATCATAACCGCTAATCATCAATATATTAGACATGCTGCGTGACATCAGTGTCAAATGTTACCGCGGTAGATGACCGTTTACGGAAGTTAATCGCTCGCATTTATTTTTGTAGTAGAGAATTAATTTTAAATTTACTATGCAAGTTGTAGCTTTCGCTGCAGACTTCACTTGTTTCACCGCGCTTCGAAGTTTGGCTACGGCCAGAAGAATACCCTTGCCAAGGAGGGCCGAAATATTTCTGAAAAAAATCCAATCTGACATCCGTTTTGAGTAATTTTCTGTGTATTTTTTCTTACATTATTTCGGTGCAAATTATGTGCGTGTAACTTCCGGAGGCGATGCTCCCCTACCTAGCATCCGACCTGCAGATTACTTAGTTCAGTGTCATCCCACTAGTAGGTGGACCCAGAATTTCGGCTACCCAGGGGCCCAACAGGGTTTGATCCGGCACAGTCTCGGGGCATTTAACAGATACGTCAGCTAAGATTTATCCTAGCGATGCTACGGCCCTTCTTGGCAAGAATCTTCATCAGGCTCTTGCTAGAAAAATGAACTCCCGATCAGTTATTGCGAGTCAGCTTGAAGGAATACAGAAGCGGTATGCTCCTTTGAATGTTATATTCGCTATTTTCATCCATTTGACGTGACCATCTTCAGTAACGAAAATCTTCGTCAAATTCGTTCCATTCTCTTTCGGTTTTCCGAATATTTACTACGCCCCCCCCCCGGAAATAGAACAGCCATCTAAAAAATTGAAAAAATTGAACAGTTCCGTACAGCTGATCCGCCTGCGGCTGCACATGGAGCTCCATGATGTTCCGGTTGACTGAATTTTAACTATTTTGGTTGTTGTCTTGCTTCTCTCTTTTTTCATCTTTTACCATACTCCGTCTTTACCTAGACGGTTACAAATAAAGTTTAATTTAACTTAATTAGAAGAACACTTATAAACAAAACGTCAGGGCCCCTTGTTTCGGCCATATAAAATTACTCGCAAGTATCTGCACGGACGAAAATCCTCCCACCTTACCTCAGCAGGTCTTTTGACCAATCCAAACCCAAGCTTTGGACTAACTCCAAACGCAGAAACTACCCAATGAGTGGGGACCTCTGGAATGGGAGCGTTGAAAATGAAATGCCCATGCGGTCCGATGTTGATGTCTTTCCATAGCCAAATGTTTTCGTACATTCGCAAGAGGCGATTGACCCGGTGAAGTCGATAGTGCAGCAAGTCTGTTCGCTCAGTAGTTTCGCCTAGAAACCGGATAACTGTAAGAAGGCGAGAGAGAAACAAGGAGAACAGAAAATCAGTCTTATGGCATCGTTAGGGTGATACACAGTAGACAGAAAGTTCGGAATTTGGGGAATGGGTCTAAATGGTAGCCTACGATTAGGGACCTAGGGTTAATCAGTAATAACACCAGTAGGGGAGAGCGGGGTACCATGAACCACGGGGTACCATAAACCAGGGCTGTATCACCCACTTCCTGTTGGTGTGATTGCTCCTCCTTTTCATCCAATATCGACCCCTGGTCCCTCTAGGTTCTGATGCAGTTCTGTTCAGTATGGACCAATACTCGACTCGTGACGGCAATAAGACTATTTTTGGGGTGGTAAAGTAAAAAATTTGTTTAAGACTGTTTGTTTACTTTTCAGGTGATAAACCTGTCAGATCAGGATGATTGTCAGGTTTCCAATGGAATAATATCATGGCTTTAAGACTGTGAATTGCGCTTTACGTTCCGTTTATTACTTTTTTAGTTAGCTATTTTTTTTAGCAATTCCTATGCACGGGGGGATCGATGAACCACTTGCCATGGGGAACATTGAACCAGTGGTTGTAGAGGGAATGTCCACTGTTAATTAATAATTTGGACCTTGAAGTGGAGTTCCGGAAGCATTTGGATAACCAGGAAGCAACTTTTGTCTAAACAAAAGCCCATCATGGTTTCTATGGAATCCAGAACGGCATGCCCGCAGTGCTTTTCAAATATCACGCCAGGCATTACAGTGTTTTCGCTTGCGCTTATTGCGCTGCACAGTGTACTAGTGTTATAATTATTATCGCTCTTGCTTTTCTTCGGGCGATAGCGGAAAATTTGGCCCTTGGGCAGCATGATCGGCAGAAATCACCCTTGCTGCGCTCGGGCGATATCAGCCTATCATGCTACCCGCTGGCCAAATTTTTCCGCTATCACCCACAGCAAGGGCTATAATATATAATATAGGTACAACGTGTCCATTAAATAGGCAACTGACAAAGTAAAATGCTTACAGTTATTCTCATCAGAACGGTCTTGGCAGTCATAAAACCCATCACATCGTTTATCAATTGGGTAGCACGCCCCTGTAAGACAGGTTGCCTGACCAAGCGTTGTGTTGCAGAAGTCCTGCCGACGAACGACGTTGGCATCAGTGAAAACGACCAAGTTGGCAAGCCTGAAAAAAGTAAGAAATTAAAGCACAACTCTTACTACACTGTAAAAAAAAATCTTGCAGTATTTGCTACTGGGATTAATCTTGTCTTTATTCAGATAAGATTATCCCTAATTCGGATTAATCTCATCCCAATAGAGACAAGATTAATCCCAGTAGCAAATACTGCATCCTTATTCGGGGAAACTTTTTACAGCGTAGAAATGATCTTTCCATGATGAAATAGATCAGAAATATTGTTTTTCGAAAACAACATTACTTTCCAAGCGCGATTGGCGATTTTATTGTTGGCACTCGTCGGCTCTATCCAGCTTTCCTGCTCTTCGACGCGGCGGCTAGGCGCAAAGCATTTGAAAACTCAACGCGCCGCGGTTAAAAAGTGGGGAAACTAAGCAAAACACAAGAAGTGTAAAGGACAAAATGGATCTGATGGTCTACCATGTCTTTCAAAATGACAAACAAAACTTTCAAACTTCTCATATCCTTATGTGTGAGAGATACCAGGCTGGCCCCGGCCGAATTGCGGTCGAAGTCGACACTTACTCGAAAGTACGATTTGCGTCAATGCCATACGTCGAAGATGGGAAGAAGATGATGTCGTCCGCATAACCGTCCCTGGAGATCCAGGAGTAAGAGTGGGTCCCGTTGAAGTCCTTGTCGAATGTTGTCATTTTTCGAATCACCTGCAATCAAACAAACACTTCATTTTTGTTTCTCCTGGGCGAATTAATAACAGTAAATAAAAATATGCTTTCGCCACTACAAATCTCTTAGAAATTAATTACATCTAAACTGTAGGTCATCCACGTGACCAGGTCCGTATCCAGGAATTAATTTCGGGGGGGGGGGTCGCCCGCGGGTCGGACCAAAAAGTACAACAATGACATAAATCAGAGGTTAAAGCCTATGAAAAATGATTATTTTTGCATGTTTCGGGGGGGGGGGGTGATCCCCCTACCCCCCCCCCCGGATACGGCCCTTCACGTGACGGGTCCACGCCTGCTATGAACTAAGAGATATCAGTTTCTTCTTAGCATTCGAGCAGCCTTATGCAATGGCAGGGTTCAGAACAGACGGGCTGCCATTTGTATCAAGAAGATAATATGTGGAAGGAATGGTTGGGGGATCCGGAGAGTCTGCAGTACATGACGATGAATTCGTGAGGGATTGTTGGGCTTGAAAGAAGAAACTTTGGAGAAATTCGGTGTGAAAATAAGGTACAAGTTAAAATGACGAGCGGATAAAATAAATAAATAATAACGTTTATTTCCTGAATAGCTCATTATTTCCTGAATAGCTCATATAATTACTCACTAGCATCGGATCGTCCCACAATTATTAACACGGTAAAACTTAATAATCACTTCTCAATAATTGCATTAAAATATTTATATGTATGTACAATTAATAACGAATATATCACAGTTCAGAGTTGAAATACTTCACGAAATATGGTACAAATGACGAAAGATACCGGTCAGTAGAGTGGATATCGGGGCGAACAAGTCTGGTACAATTACGGGTTGCAGCGCGAAGCCTTGTTTCGGGTCGAGTCGGGTTTGGGGCTTCGTAATCCGGTAGGAGAGATCTATGAAGATCAGAGGACAAGCATTTACGTCCAAAATCCATTGTCAACTTGTGTCGTCTTTCAGACAGAGTGGAGAGACCAAGTCTATCTAGACCCGCTTCATACGACGTGTAGGCCGGGCCAAGCATGATCTTCACCGCTCTCTTCTGAATCCCTTCAAGTCTGTCCCTCTGACCATCATTAAGTCCCGGATCCCACACTGCACAAGAATATTCTACACACGGACGGATGTACGTACAATACAATGACCGCATAACTCTTGGCGAAATACCAAACCTACGAAGGATAGAATACGACTTAAGGAGTGGAGCTGCCTTCTGGAGTATCATGTCAACGTGGGAATTCTGCACCACTACCACCCTAGGTGGTAAAACCTATTACTGAGCTGACTAAAACCTATAATCGAGCTGACTGTTTTCATTCTTGGAGGGAAAAGACGAACAGTGCTAGCAACTCTCTCTCTCCATTGGACAAAGCGACCAATTGGAGACCCTTCAGAAGAGAGCTTGCCGCATTGTACCCGGTCACATGTACGTTGATTACTACACTAGCCTGCAGACTCTAAAGCTAGAAACACTCAACCAAAGGAGACACGATCTCACCATGGCATTTGGATATTCCCCCCTTCTGTCTCCAGACCATTGCGACATCCTACCGCCTTTTTACACCCCTGAACCAACCGTCGACACGCGGCAAGCAAGAAAAGTAGCGAAGAAACAACTCCTTAGATAACCCGATTTCAAGTCTTCTCAGAGTTTTTTTTAAATCCTTTGTACCATATTTCATATCTAATTATAACAAGGCAGTGTTTGACACTTAGTTTATTTTACTTTGCATTAACCGTTGTTTTATTTATTTTTCAAACCATTTTGTTTTGACGTACAAGGTTATTTTTGTTCTACAGAAATATTATGTGAAATATACTTATTGATTGATTGATTATTGATTGAACTCGCATGATAACAAATAATCAACATCAGGACACAAAAAAACTTACGTCGGAGAATGTCAGTTCGTTGCCAGCCTGCATTCCGTAAAAGGCCTTGTCAATAGAGGAAATGCCAATGTAGGACCCGGGTTCTCCCAGGACTACTACTTCTACTGTGTCACCGGTCTTGTCCTTGCGTGGGTTCAACTTCATCGTGAACTGAAAAGAAAATCAATTTGTCATCAACATATAAAAATAAAAATAAAACGTCAATTTCTTGCCAAATCTTGCATTTGTTTTCTTCACGCAAGCCCACTCCCCCCCCCCCTCGCTTGCAAAGAGTATGATATACTCGATAGAACAAATATGTGTGAAATCCGGCCAAGGAACCAACGGAGAAACTATCGACGGGAAAAACAGACTAGGAAAAAACAGAAGAACGAAGTATCAAAAGAGGAATAAGAAAACAAGAGAAATGGCAATAGTGAACAAAACACACATTTGAAAGCCTTTCGTTAAAGATTAACCGAATAGGGCTGTGATCCGACAGTTTACTTACAAATCATTTAATAGGCCTGAAAACCCGATAAAAATGCGTTACTTCGTTTGTCCGTTTTCCACAGATTATCGATTTCATCAAATGAACGTTCTTTAGGATTTGTGGTACCTCTATGTGCTTGTTTCTTCTACGCTTGAAATACTTACCAACTACAAAAGTAAGCCATTGCCGAAAACTAAAATAAAAATGTTCGATTCCTTGCAAAACATATCTTAACGTCATTTTCCTACTTTGTACAGGCGTGACTTTTCCAAACTCGCATCTGTCACACTGGAAATGCAGGCCTTCGTTGAAATTCAAATTCTCCACGTCTGGGTGAATTTTGGGTTGTGCAAGCAGAGCACACTTTGAATGGTATTAGCTTACTAGAGTCCCGGTGAAATAAACCAAATCCCTTAGATGAGTCAAAATATTTCAGTGTATTCAAAAAATAAGCTGCCTTTTCAGTTACGACTTTAATTTTTCTGTAGTCGAAACGGAGGGTCACTAGTATATTCTCTTTATTTACGACATTTCAGCCCCAAGTATTCCTCAGCCCAAGCTGAACACAAATTACACTTGATAGCACTAAATGGCCAGCTGATATTTATTCTTGTGACATCTCGACCCTCCCTGGCAAGAGTCCTCTACAGGCTGAAGCTTGAAAGGCGTTATCATTCAGCGAAAGCGGAAGACGAAAATATGAGATCTTGCTATTTCAAATATGGCAAGAAAACTATACCTTCCGAACCATGCAGTAACCACATACCTTGAGCTCGAAACTCAACCTTCAAGATGCAGGAATTATATTAGTCAAGTTCCATATCCCTTTCGAAATACACTAACCCAAAGGCTCATTTAGCGGTGGACACCAAACCTTAGCTTATTATCTAGGGCTCGTGACACCTATCCGTACATGCCACTGGTGGCAAAGGAGGATCTAAGGTCGAAGGTTAGGTAATGACATGATAGCTTGGTTTCTTTAATACTCTACCTTTTGAAATGGCAGTTTTGAAATATTACTTACTTACTCAAGTATGGCATTTTCGGAAGAAGATAAAATAAGCTTAAGTTCCAGCATAAATTTGAAGGGGTTGGAAACCTTGGTAAACTTACATTATTTCTCGAGATTCCATTCACAGGGAAGTTCAAGGCATCCGCGACGACCTGACTAGTCTTATCAACATGGTAGACTACAACAGTCGCTAGGGGCGCCATCTCTGCACTCAACGATACTGCAAAGGTGGTAACTGGCTGAGTCATCTGCTCGGTTCCCGAAAGGAGAACGGTGGACTTGGACAGAACAACGTAACTAAACGACTCGACGTGGTAGTTGGCTCGAACGTGGAATATGATGTACTCTCCAACCTGAAACATATATTCAGTATGAATGAATATATTACCGAGAAAGCCGGATGGCCATGGCAACACAAATTACACAGACACATCAACGGGTTTAACACTAACAATTATAATCTAAACTAAGAATTTTGTTCAACGGTAAAATGGATCCATTGCAAGCCTCAAGTAACGCCCCAAATTTTTCATGCTTAAAAAAATTGATCCTTCAACATCCTTACCAGCTATTTTTCATAATATCCACTCTCTGCAACTACCTCCTTTCCAACCGTCCAATTTCATGTGCTCATACAACAAATAAACTACACTTTCATCATTACGACCGCATATTAGGCAAAACTAAGGACCGATCCCACCTTTTGCTTTACCGATATATTCCCTTTTCGTCAAGGAAAAAAGGGAATCCGAAACAATTTTCCAATGACTTCGATTTTCAGGCTCTTGTGCTCACCTTTTTATTTCTTTAAAGGACGACTACCCCTCTTGCTAATTCTGCCTTTTATAATATACCTAGCTCCCACACAGAATTATAAGCTTCTAAAATCCCCACCTTTCTCCATTCTTTCGTTTTGTGCTTACGAATTTTTAGCGCTTTTTTGGCCTTGCCGAGTTTTGCCCGTCACGCAACGAAACGTTTACCGAGATCTTAACTGTCCGCTGACAACTCTTTCACACATAAGGATCTGAGAAGCTTCTGTTTATTACTTATTTTATTTTCTTGATTTTCCCACTTTCTGGCGCGTCCAGTTTTCAAATGTTTTGCGCCCAGCCGCCGCATCGGAGAGCAGGAAGGGTGGACATAGTCGACAAGCGCTAAAAAAAATCGCTATTTTCAGGTGGAAAGTAATGGTATTTTCGAAAAAAAAAAAAAAAATCTGATCCATTTCATACGGAAAAGATCATTTCTAGTAAGAGTTGTGCTTTAAGTTTAAACAAAAAAAAACAACAAAAAAACATGGTCTCATTTCCGCAGCTATTCTCCCCCCCCCCCCCAGCCTTTCAGAGAGGACAAAGGTATGTCTCAATAGGTACCAACTGACGTTTACTTACCGTAGCATCTGGCGTAGAGCTGTGGACTTTGATATGTCTGTCTCCCGGGCTGAACTGTGTCAACAGTTGGATTTCAGCGCTGACTTGCTGGAGATAATCATCTGTATAAGCAACAACGACCTTCACTCCAGAGATGTCATCAACGAGTTTCTTCGCTTGCTTATTGCCACCAAGTTCGGCCCTAAACGAAGACAAGATTGAAGAAAGGGAAAAACAAAATCAAGAGTTTGATTTGGATAAAAACTTCCTGCGTAGCCTGAGAGGTTAGCTGCTGAATCAAGTTCACTAGAAACGCGACTGGAATCAAGATGAAGCTATGTAAGAAAACAGGGCTAGCTCCTAACTTGGAGAGGTTGACGGAATAAGAAACAATAATAATAATAATGACAATTTATTGTTGCCCACTTCTAACAAAAAAAGAGAAAGCGGAGTAAGTGACAAAGAGACAAAAAAAACTAGATAAGAAAGAAGAAACGCACAACTTAACTCAATAGGTATAAAAATATGTGTCAGGACTGACTCGTATGAATTGTCTTCTCAGGGGGAACTCACTAAAATCATAAGTTTTGTACCGTCCGGTATAACAATTGACTTTGGTAAGAAAATTTTGCAGTCAGTAAGCCACCTCCTTCCTGAACAACTCCCTGAACCAACTTACTCAACGAGACATACAAATTTAATCAAGCCGTTTACAGCATCAAGTACCGCCCGTCGGCTCCACTCATTCTCCCCCTCGCCACTATACAGTTCGATTCCTGATTTGTTTTCTGTATTTTGTCTTAAGTTTCGTTGCTGATGGTAGGCTAAATTATTTAAATGTTGTCAGTTATTAACGTGTGTAAATTTATTTTCTACGTGCTGCATATGCTTTTGCTATTGTGGCAATTATTCCATAAAACCTTAAATCTTAGGGAGGCACTGCATCAACAAGCCTTGCGAGTGACCAACCGAGGGACAAGCATGGGACGTGTTACAGGGCTTCTAGCTAGGCTAAGGAGCAGATTACTTGGCACGGGCATAAAGAAGAATCCAGCGAGAAACTGTTTTGGGTAACATCAAGGATGCTGCATTGAAAGCTATCGGAAAAATAACGATACATTTCGAAGATATTTTTATTTAAAGTAGGACCAGTCTGCTTAACTAACGTGACAAAGAGACAAAAAAAACTAGATAAGAAAGAAGAAACGCACAACTTAACTCAATAGGTATAAAAATATGTGTCAGGACTGACTCGTATGAATTGTCTTCTCAGGGGGAACTCACTAAAATCATAAGTTTTGTACCGTCCGGTATAACAATTGACTTTGGTAAGAAAATTGGCGACAGATATTTAGTCCCGAAATCTTACACGCCAATCCAGACAACTTTTCTCAATCAATCAATTATTTATTTATTCAATCAATCAATTGTTTATTTATTTAACTGCTTTAGCTTTCGCTTCAGTATTTGAGCGTGTCATCGGACGATTCTCAGTGATTTGTTGATAATAATTCCGACTATTCGGGTCCCCTAGTTTAGAAAACGGCGCGTGAATAACTCTCCAACACAAGTTTTAGCCAGGAAACAGAAAAAGCTATGCTTCGATTGGCTGCTAGTCGCGTAACGTAAGAAGTGTCATTTGTGAAAACTTTGAACACAGAATATTTTTGAAAAGTTTGTCAAAGAAGATCGTCACAGGTTTCAGAGTTAATGTGATCCGTATGCGTGATTGACAATGAAATGCTTTTTTTCTAAGAACTGCCTGCTTTCAGGTGAAAATATAAATCAGCTGAAAAATAATGCCATAGGTTCTTTAAGCTCTAGTGTAAAACCACATTTCGGCATCGTTCCTTATACGTTTTTTTTGCACTAAATCGCATGACTTGAACTGAACCAGTACATCGCAGGTAGGGAAGACTGAAGGAGGGTTTTCCCGAGCTGGAAAGCTAAGCTTGAATCAGTTCCCAATGGTTTTCGCGGTGCTTCTGAAAGTTGCCGAACTTTCCACGAAGTTTTTACGCTTTGGAATTTTGGAAACCGAAGAAGCTATCTCGGAGGCGATTCCGGAAAGTTAGTTGCCTCGCTGGAAACTTTGGAAGTGTCGGAAAAAACACGGAAAGCGTCACCAAAGAATGACAACAATACGGCAAGCATCACTGTAAAAACTTTCTCTGAGCAAGGATTAAAGTAAAGATTAATCCCAATTAAAGATAATCTTATCTCAATAGAGACAAGATTAATCCCAGTAGCAAATACTGCAAGATCGTTCTTTACAGTGTAAGGATGACTTCGTCGGAACGTATGAGAATCGATCTAAAAAGTTTGGAATTCAACATCTTCCCGGCGATTTCAGCTTTTCACGATCAATCCAATGAGAAAGTGGAAAGCATTCCCAGGAATCGGATTCCCACAGTTTTTACGATGTACTTCGCTCACTGGAAAGCGATACGAAATCTCGCGAAAACCCTCCTTAACGAAATTTAGACCGGAATATTACAAGCTCATCCACCTACCTCAGGTCAAGCGTTACTTCCCAAACTCCAGGTTGGGAGGAGCTTGGAGTGGCCTTGCGGACGTCGAGAGACCGCCCCCCTCCCGTTCTCATCTGGACGGTGGGACGAATTTCGAGGCCATCTGGTATCACTGATGGAAGTGCTGAACCATCGTGGTACGATATGGCGACCTAGGGTAGTCAAGAGTATCACCAAGAATAAATAAGGGAAGAATTGAGAAGACTTGAAGCAAGCTAAAACGACTTTCGCCCGGTCTTATTTACCGGGGGTGGAGACTGGGTGGAGCTTCGCGTGTTGTCTCTTGCAGTATTAAGTGTTACCTCCAGAGGAAAAGTGATGAAGCAGTCAGAAAAGGCGGGAATTTCAAACAGTGCTGATTTCCGAGGATTATGCAAAAGGGAAAAAACTTTTCAATCTCGGGCCAGATTTGCAATGTGAAGCTTATGTTATCACAACCCTTCGCAAAGACGATGAAGCCCAAGGGAATGCGGCATTTGATGCCTCAGGGAGCAATTAAGCAACTTGAAAGTTGAGGCATAGACCTAACACCCATGCATTTAGTCCAGATTCAATATGATCAGTGTGAACATTAGTAATTTTTATTTTGGGTCTTCTCAGAACTGTAAAGACTCGCTTCTAGAAAAGGTATTAAGCTTGGACAATTTAAGGCATTTAGCTGGCGAAATGTGCTGAAAGAGTTATTATGTTTTTCTTTTAAGTTGTACTCTCTACATAAAATTTTGTTCATATAATTTTCTTGTGTAGTTGCGAAGAACAGTTGGCTATAAAGTATTTCCAAAATTTTGAATTATTGCAAATTGCTGATTGTAAGGTATCTTTCAAAACGTCTCCCTTTGTGATAACAATTGTTATTATTCGTAGTCAAAATGGATATCATTATCTCGTGTAGTTGGCTAAATTTTTTATTCTCAACTTATCAGTCCGGTTTTGTGTGAAAAAATAAGTAAATCTTTCTTCTTACTTATGCAGAGCCGAAAATTCTAACCGAGGGATTGCCTACTCTCGATTTGAGAGTACAGCAAGTGCCGGGTGCCACGATGCCCGGTCGGTGCCGGCACCGGTTGTCACGTCTTTAAACATCACAATAAGCATTTTAAACGAGTTTGAAAGATGAATCACCCGATTTATTGTCGGCATCGGTGCCGGCACTGCCTATTTCGGTTGGTGCCAGGAAAGCGTTTACAGCAGGTGCCGGGTAGTGGGTACCCCCTCGATTCTAACTGACTTTCTAAGCCTAGAGTGAAAACCTTTTGAAGCAAGTCCTATAGTGTTCAGTCCAAAATGTTGTCGGTCCTGTTTTCCCTTTATTTCGTCATCCATTTACCCCCGATAAGACAGTCCTGAGAAGACCAAAATTTAAATTACTAATATTCACACCGATCCTATTGAATATAAACTAAATGCATGCTTAGTTTTTTAGTTTTAGTTTAGTACTCTTTATTATACAAACCAACTTTTACATGCTAAACTACATGAACAAATCTTTTTTAATCCGCTTTATAATCTGCAGGAAAACCCGAATGGGCCTGTGGGGGCAGTAAATAGAAAACTTCACTTTACAATATAATTTTCACACACTTTGTCAAAAAAAAGATAAGATGACTGCATGAAAGAGGAAGAAAGAAGAAAGCAAAGAAAAAACATTAAGTGGGATAATATGCCGCCGTACCAAAATTAACCACTTCTAAAAAAAAAATTTTTATTCTGTCAATGATGGTCTGTCAAGAAATGTTTCTTTAATCGGTCCTTGAACTGTGGTAGATCGACTCATCTCATGCGTGTTAGGTCTATGCCTCAACTTTCAAGTTGCTTAATTGCTCTCTGAGGCATCCAATGCCGCATTCCCTTGGGCTTCATCGTCTTTGCGAAGGGTTGTGATAACATAAGCTTCACATTGCAAATCTGACCTGAGACTGAAAAGTTTTTTCCTTTTTGTATAATCCTCGGAAATCAGCACTGTTTGAAATTCCCGCCTTTTCTGACTGCTTCATCACTTTTGCTCTGGAGGTAACACTTAATACTGCAAGAGGCAACACGCGAAGCTCCACCCAGTCTCCACCCGCGGTAAATAAGACCGGGCGAAAGTAGATCCAGCTTGCTGACATCGAGGCTATGTGAGTTATCAATTCTTCCCTTATTTATTCTTGGTATCACTGACCAAATAATACACAACAACTATAGGGTATAGTGACCAGTAAACGGCCCTTGAAACTTACTCTGACTCTTTACAATTCAGGTTCAGGTTCTTTTTGGGATCCCAAAACGTAAGTGGAGGGATACCTATGACATCGCAAAAGTTGTCCGTCTGTCCGTCCGTCCGTCCGTCTGTCTGTGAGCACGATAACTCTCGAAGGGAATGAGATATTTTGATGAAACTTGGTGTGAGCATTCTTTGGGTCAAGAGTAACGTCGAGTTCGTAGATGGGCACTGTAGCCCTACATTTAGGGGTGGGGGAGGGGGTTCAAATTAAGGGGCAAGCAAAATATTTTAAAACAGCTAATGTGATAGTCGATTATGGGGTAAGAAGACACGCTGAACACGAATATGAAAACCATTTTCTCACCGGACAAGTAGTTCGTCCAGAATCCGGCCAAAACCGGAAAGTTTGTTAAAAGTAAAAGTTTTGTTTGAAGTTGATTAGATGTTTGATTTAGGGGTAAGAAGGCATGCTGAACACGAATATGAAAACCATTTTCTTGCCGGACAAGTAGTTCGCCCGGAATCCGGCCAAAACCGGAAAGTTTGTTAAAAGTGGAAGTCTTATTTGAAGTTGATTAGACGTTCGATATAGGGGTAAGAAGGCATGCTGAACACGAATATCAAAACCGTTTTTTCGCCAGACAAGTAGTTCGCCCGGAATCCGGCCAAAACCGGAAAGTTTGTTAAAAGTTAAAGTTTTATTTGAAGTTGATTAGATGTCCGATTTAGGGGTAAGACGAGATACTGAATCCGTATATGACAATAATTTTTTTGCCTGACATATAGTTCGTTCGGAATCCGGTTGAAACCGGAAAATTTGTGATAAGTTAAATTTTTATTTGAAGTTGATTAGATGTTGGAAATAGGGGTAACTAGATACGCTGAATTCGTTTTTGAGCTTTACAAGTAGTTCTGGAATTCCGCCACAAACCGGAAAATTCACAGACGTAAGCCAGGATCGTTTCAATCGACTTGTAGGGGTAAACACACAAGCTGAATCTTGGTTTTCTTAATGATTAGCTGTTTGGCCTTAATCTGTTTCTAAATATCAAGAGTATAAACGTTCATGGAGTCTGGCGAAGACCGGATCTGACGAAGACAAAACCGAATTGTCTGGATCAGATATCGAAGTTTTGGGATCCCATCGGAACCTTTGGTCTTGTTAATAATAAATTAAATAACAAAATGTCCAGAGCTCGGCTGAGAAGGCAAATTCGTAATGCACGGGATGGAAAGACTTCTTTAACTAAATACCACAATTATTATTCGCTACATGCCATTCATACTAATGGAAATATGCGTGTTCAACAAGTCAATCAAAATTCTTTCTACTGCTGCTGTTTGTTTTGATCCATTTTGTTGAAAAATTCAGTCATTGTAAGTTTTAAAGTATATGGAAATATTGTGGCCGGTTTTTTCGTCACGGCCGGATACTGGTCATTGTACCCTACTCAACACTAGACTAAAAACTAATTAAAAAAAATCAACTTCAAACTACCCCGCCACTACATTCGTTTAATGTCATTCCCCATTTCTGACTCTTGATGCTTGATTAGTAATATCAAGAATAAATAATGAGACAGAATTACTGTCTCCCTATCTCGGTCATACAAACATGCTGAGTCGAGTAAAATACAACCGACTGCCGATGCAGAAAACTGGCTTCGCGCCACATCACGTTTCGTTACCTCTACAAATAGCTAGATCGCCGGTAAGTTGCTAAGAGCTTGATCACACTGGGCTCAAAAACCAGCCTATTCGGCAAACGGCGCCTAAAACGGCGCCGATTTCTCGGCTGAAAACAAGTCTACAAAACGGCGCCGTTTGGGTCGGTTGCCGATCAAGTTCAGAAAATCCCTAAGGGACGGGAGAATTGATGGCTTTGGGGCAGCTTGGGGACAATGAGCAGACTGCAATTAGGGGTGCAAAATTGAAACTTGACTAGTTTTGCATCCATCTAGTTTTGATTATGCTGGGCGAGTGTAAACTGTGATGAATTTGCTTTCAACATCCCAGGATTAACCTAAGTTATTTGGGGAGAAAGGTAAAGAGTTTCTAGATGTCAAAATACCGTCATTCACATCTGTTTATTGTTTTCTACTGGATAAAGACAGAAAAGCATCTATTTAATGTGTTTTTCCCAGGTTTTTCCTTTTTTTCAGGAGGAACAAAAAAACGTATTTACATTTTTCAGAAACCAACACCAGAAAAAATACCAGTCTACTTCCAGTAATATGTTTCGAAAGGCTGTTTCGCCCTAATTGATCAACTGAATTTAAAACAGTAACATTCAGAATTAGTTGAACCTTGTTCTTTTTCTTTTTTCTGATTTTGCAACCCAAAAAGCTGCCTTTTCTTGGCTCTAGTGTGTCCACTTCGGCGCCGAAATGAGCCAGGAAATGAGCCAAGTGTGACCAAGCTCTAAAGAGGAAATCTAGAAGTCAACGCTGATTGGTTCTGTGGATTCGCTCCAGAGAGGATCAGCGCGCGGAGTACGGCTCCTGCTCGCCTCTTTCGATATTTCTTGTGCGATAGGCAACGGTGAAGACGGAAGAGAATTAAACGGGTATCAACATCAGCTCAAAGCTACAGTAAATACTTCCAGCTCCGCTCAGATTTGTCGGGGTTTTCATAGTCGCTGCATGGACTAAAGACAGAAGTTCTTACTGATTATTTGTTCTTGGTAATATATCGTGTCGCTGATTCGAGTCTCGATAGTGTCTACAGTTTGGTTTGGGCGAGGGTTTGTGGCGTAACACTGTAAGACAAGCCAAAGTCCACCCAGCTTCAAATGGGTACCTGGAGAAATCTGGGGAAGGTGACAGGAAGGGTGTGCGAAAGCACCAGGATGGCTGGCCCCCAACCACCCATTGCACCTGGCTGAGGGCAGAGAACCGGAGATCAGCACCGCCAGTTAGGCCTGTATAAGGTAATGCTGATACCTGTATCTTTTGTGTCGGCCTATCCATTATTATATATAGTATGTACTGTAGGCATACGTAGCTGCTTTGACATGCATTACGTCACGACGATCCCCTAATAACCATATTCTATTGAGCCATTATGGAAATAAAGACTTGATAGTTACGTTAGTGACGAATCATACTGGATAGTGTTCGGATTTTGCAGAAATTAAAGGTACAGCAGTCTCTAAAATAATCATCCCTGTTGACTGGTAACGAGTTCATCCTTCTCCAGTACTCACTCCTCTAAGTGTGACTTGAAACACATTTTCCTTGGAACGAACCATAGGATACCACAAAAAGACCCACTTACATAGAAGGTGAAAGGCATGGCAGGCTTGAACACCTGCGGACTTCCTCCAATCACGGCTAACTTTAGACTGTTATTGAAGAACCTGGTTTCAGCAAAGCCTTCAATGACTTCGTCAAAAAGTCTGTCGCTAACAGTTGCCACAACCTTCAGCTGGAAACCATCCAGGCGAGGTACCATCTCCCTCAGCTCCGCCGTGTTGACCTAGAAGGAATTTAAGCTACAGGTGAACAGATTTGCTTATCTGCCCCACCTAGCGACACCTGATTCCATAATTCAAACGTTCGCTTAAGGCCTATTCTCGGGGAACTCCTATTCTCGGGGGACTCCTGGGGGAATCAAGGGGAACGGCGAGAATAGAGGGAGTCACTCGACGTGGACTCCGCGTACGGAAAACAACGAGAACACTGGGAATGCTTCTAAAATGGATTTTGTTCGAAACAAAAATACGCAGTTAACGAAATTAGTTTGGATCCACTTTATTTTTGGTTTTGTTTATTCTGATTGTTTTTAATTAATTTTACATTGCACCAACACCAGCAAAAATTGACTCGCGAGAATACGGGCAGTGTGTCCTTTGGACAAAACAAAAATGCAGGGACTCTTCAAAAGGAGTCCTCGGGGAACGGCGAAAATACGCCTTTAGAAGTTTTCCATTCTCGTCCGGATACTTCTCCCAAGGACTGCACAAAATCCAAGCCCTTGCAGGTGTATCTAAAGAAGGCACTTAAAGATTAACCGAAAAGGGCTGGGATACGAGTCGGATTCATAGTCGTCGAGTCGTATCATACGACAATCTAATTCCATCACTTATTGATGGGTATGATATCCATGATATGATATGGTATGATATCGCCCTTGCCTTACACCTTGAGTCAGGAGAAACAATATCTTACACACTACCCAATTGTGCCGAAAGACACCCCACTGGTAATTCTTCATTTTCGTTCTGAACGGACCGATTTCGATGGCTCGAAACGCCGACGCCGAGGCCCGATGCCGACGATATCCAGTAATGTTTGCTGCCATTTGGCCTCGAGCCCTCTCTCTGCCAAATTGGCTTTTTATACTGAAATTATATAGCAATAAACAGAACTTGAACTTGAACTTGAAATATAGTGCGTTTTTCACCAACGATGGGGAATCTCACCTTGAACTGGTAGTATCCACTGTAATAATCCAGAACAGTATCATGGTGGGATATCTGCCGGAACCAACCTCGATCCAAGTTCTCAAAAGTTAGGTTTCGGGTAAGGGAAGATTCACCACCTGGGAAGCGCTGGGCAGGAAGACGATAAGGCTTCAGTATAGCCCGAAGGGTCAGATTCCCTAGAAAAAAGGTTGTAGTGAGTCACAGCTTACAGTCAATGGTAAGTTTAGAACAAGAGCTACGAGCTCATATGGCACTTGTTACGAGTAGTGGTACGAGAAAGTAGAAGAGAACTTCAAAATAAACACCCCGCAAATCAAAAATGCGGTTCGGACCTACAATTAGGACATCTAGGTTCATTCAGTCTGAAAGCTCTAGACGACGTACTTAGAACCTATGCTTGTTCTTCCCACCAAGTTTCATCCCGATCCCTCCACTCTAAGCGATTTCAAAGATTTCCGGTTCGCCCGTCCAACTCCTCCCAATGTCACCGGATCTGGTCCGGATTTAAAATGGGACGTCTGAGGCACGAGACCTTTCTAAATATCAAGTTTCGGTTAAATCCGATAACGCGTTCAATAGCTGAGGTTGCCACTGGATTCCGGATTCCCCTTTCGTACACTCCCCATCGACGGTCGGATCGGGGAAACGACATTCTCATTTCTCAAGTCAATAGTTCGGGTACCTGACAAGCCTGCCAAGTTCATTGTCCTTGCACATCAGGAAGTGCCGAACTCGTGGGATTACTACAAACTCGGATCCCCTCCAAACTCCCCTACAGTGACCGGATCCATTCCTGTTATGCTATTCACTTGTTCTTCACACCAACTTTCATCAAGAACTCTCCACTCTAAGCGTTTCCCAAGATTTCCGGTTCCCCCGTCCGATTCCCCCCAATATCACCGGATCCGGTTCGGATTTAAAATGGGGCGTCTGAGACACGAGGTCTTTCTATATATCAAGTTTCATCAAGATCCGATCACCCGTTCGCCTCATATTTTACCTCATACCTCACTTTTCGGATTCCCTCTCTCTCCACCCCCACCCCCCCCCAGATGGTCGGATCCGGGAAACGACTATTCTCAAGTCAACCTGTTCGGGTCCCATACACGCCTGCCAAGTTTCATCGTCTTAGCGCATCAGGAAGTACCGAACTCGCGGGATCACTAGAAATTCGGATCCCCCCCCCCCTACTGTGAACGGATCCGGTCCGGTTATGTTAATCACGTATCTAGGGGTTGTGCTTGTTTTTTTCCACCAACTTTCCTCCCGATCTCTCTACTCAAAGCGTTTCCCAGGATTTCCGGTTCCCCCCTCCAGTTCTCCCAATGTCACCGGATCCGGTCCGGATTTAAACCGGGATGTCTGAGACACAAGGTCCTTCTATATATCAAGTTTCATTAAGATCCGATCACCCGTTCGTAAGTTAAAAATACCTTATTTTACCGGATTCTCCTCCCTCCAGCCCCCCCCCCCCCGGATGGTCGGATCGGGGAAACGACTATTATCAAGTCAATCTGTTCGGGTCCCTGACATGCCTGCCAATTTTCATCGTCCTAGCACATCAGGAAGCACCGAACTCGCGGGATCACTAGAAATCCGGACCTCCCCCCCCAACTCCCAGATAGTGACCGGATCCGGTCCGGTTATGTCAATGACTTATCTAGGACTCATGCTCATTCTTCCCACCAAGTTTCATCCCAATCCCTCCACTCCGAGCGTTTCCCAAGATTTCCGGCACCCCCCCTCCAGCTCCCCCCAGAGTCACCGGATCCGGTTTAGATTTTAATCGGACCGTCTGGGGCACGAGCTCTTTCCAAATACCAAGTTTCATTAAGATCCGATCACCCGTTCAAAAGTTATAAATTCCAAAATATCCCGGATTCCCCTTCACTCCACTCCCCCCACGACGTTTGGATCGGGAAAGTGACTGTTTCCAACTTAATCATTTGGGGTCCCTGATATACCTGCCAAGTTTCATCGTCCTAGCTTATGTGGAAGTACCCGAACTAGCAAAACCCGGACCGACAGACCGACCGACGGACGGACAGAAATTGCGATCGCTATATGGCACTTGGCCGAAGGGCAAGTGCCATAAAAAATGAATATTATCGAACAATTTATATAAGTGTTGAGCCATGTTTCTAGAATGATTTGAACGTGAATTCGGTAAAGGCCCATTCACAACGGGTTTTAGCTAATACTCGATACCAGCCAGTTCCTGAAATCGCTCTGAGACCGAGAATTAGCTGGGATTCTGCCGTTCGCAATTGATATTAGTGCCAGTTTCGGGTACCAGCTAGTCTCGCACCCAAGTTGAAATCAGTTCAACTTATGGAGGTACTAGCCAATCAGATTATCTTGGGGAGTATTGAGGAATATTCTGATTGGCTAGTTTCGAACCAAGCCCAATAGATAAAATCACATCCACTCCTTGCTGTCTTGAAAACCGAAAGTGAATTAGGTCATTGCTATTCTGTATGACGTGGTTCAGCATTAGCCAATCGGAATATTGCTGAGTATTCCCCAAAGTAATGTGATTGGCTAGTACCCTCAAAAGTTGAACTGATTTCAACTTGGGTGCGAGACTAGCTGGTACCCGAAACTGGCACTAATATCAATTGCGAACGGCAAAATCCCAGCTAATTCTCGGTCTCAGAGGGATTTCGGGAACTGGCTGGTATCGAGTATTAGCTAAAACCCGTTGTGAATGGGCCTTAAGGTCCCTAATACGCCTGGCTAGTCTCACTGGTCTTATCACACCTAGAAATACCCCAACTAGTGTCAATCCGACACGATATAACATGGCACTCGAACAGAATGGTAACACCGAGGAAAAGTCATGTAAAAGGCACCTTTTGATACCGTTTTTGTCAGGTGCATCACAGTAAGGCAATTATAAATGATTGGCTATACTTCAATCGAGCCCAGGTGCTTCTATTTGGACTAAATAACCTTTTCCCTACAATTTCCACTGGTTCTGATAGATGGCGTGACTAAGTTAACACAACGTATCGCTTCCAAAGATGTGTCAGAGGTAAGTTAGCGTATGGTGATCGATGCTCTCTTCGCAACCAAGAAATATTTGTTTATCCGTCCACGCTGACAATTCCAAACGAATTACTGTAGAAACAAGGTAGAAACGTATTATTGCAGGCCTACCGTGACGCTAAGAGGAGCATTCGTATGGCCTTGCGTAACGCTTTATAGTGCTTTGTTTCCTTGTTATTAATACTAATACGGCAATGACCGTTTGCGGCGTAGCCACAGTATCAGAAGTTTGATAACACATAACACATCCTTGCTCCTTCTTGTATTTACCCCTTTATGAAAATATATCTGTTATGAACCTTTTAAACGTTATTTTTTCGCGAAAGATATCACTTATAAAAGTTTCCCCCCAAACATAACACTAAGAAGGAGCATAACAGATACATCCTCAAACGTTTAACATGCGCAAAAATGTGTTATCTGTTATCAAACTTCTGACAGTGCAACGATTGATTTTAATTTATGTTTTTGGAGGTCAGCTTCTACTTTTCAGTATTTGAGGAAAAGTGCTCGATAAATTCAGTAGCCTACTTGAGGAAAAGTGCCCGATGAACATCTGCGGAGGCTGATACCCTGGTTTACCCTACGGTACGAAATTCGGGTCTCCGGATTTAGTAAGGTTGCGTTAGTATTATAGGGAAGCGACAGGTCCTTTAATATTATTATTATCAAGTGGCATTTTTAATCCGTGTCTCCAGGAAAAGATTACACAAATCGGATTCAGAAGCCTCAAAAGGTCGAAGAAGAAATCCTGAAGAAACGCCAAAATTTCGGAAAAGCACAACTAGATCCTGTTCTGAAATATATGTGCCTCGTATTTTGAACTTTCAAATCTCGATCGCTTGAGTGTGACAAACCAGCTTTCCAGCGCATGGTTATGAACTGGTTATGACGCAGATATGAATGCAGCTGATGTTTCTTTTCGATCATCGGCTTTTGTCGGTAGCCTACACGAAACGGACCGAAAGAGGGCGTTTACGCTTCGCTATTCGCTCTCATGTTTCTACTTCGGCAAGTTTCTACTCCCCCTTGATACTGGAACACACAATATTGTTCGAAAGCTCGAAGTTCAGGACACTTCTGATATAAGATAAGATTTAACTGCACAAAAATAGGCAACAAAGTAAAAAAAAAAGACAACGATCTAAACAGTATCCTACTCCAACACAATTGTGTTGAAAACGACCCTGAAGAATCTTGCCAGCCTCCTCACATCATCAAACTGACGGCTACCAATCATACTACACATCCATTTCTCATCAAACACCCTCGCGCATTCGCCAAACACTTCATTTCTCTGCTCCTTAATTCTTCACAATCACCTGATATATTAGAGAGAGAAGTTTCAGCTTAACCTCTTTTTCTAATAATAAATAAATAGATAAATTACTACTCGTGAGAGTACCAGGGAGTGAGATGTCTCGACCGGTCAAATACCATTCAAATCTAATTAAAATATGCATTTACGAGACATAATATTTCCGAGAACAAAGATAAATAAACCCTTCTACTCTGTAAGGGGTAACGCCTATCGGAGGGACTCGCTTAAACATTTTTTTTTCACTGTATGCTTCTACCTTTTTAGGATGTTTACCTTGCTTTCCAATTCCAAACATGGGAAAATATGGAGAAGAGAAGGTTTAACTGAAAGGCTAGAATTTTATGAAGTAAGAGGTAAGACAACGCCCTAAGCCAACCAAGCACCAAGAATTTAAAAAATACTGGGTTAGCTTTAGAACAACGCTTTCCGCACGGTCTTTAGTATTTTAACTTGTCTAGACATTCCCAATTTCTTCAAGTTATTTAGAGGCGAAAGCCTATTCTGATGCAGTATATAATTAATATTATTATTATTACTGTCTAGGCATCCTGACCATCAGGTAATTTGGCGTTTTAACAAAACCTATTTCTTCATGGCCACAAGGCAAGGACAGTAGAAAACGCTTAAGTCAGCTGAATTTTACTAGAGGTCTCTTTCGGCCCTTCTTGGCAAGGGTCCTCTTCAGGACCCCGAAATATGGTCTAAAAAAATTCGTTTTGTACTGTCTAATACGATTTGGAGTCAGCTTCGACTGATGGAATACTTAGGCCTATTCACATCTTATGTAAAACGAAAGTTGTATTGGGGGGCGAGGTCAACCTTCAGAGGTGAAAGAAAGATTGAGATCTCTGGTTCTTCATGATTTTTAACCAAACCAGGGAAGCGATCTAGCGACAGACGGGAGAAAAGTATTGAGTTTCGACGCTGCAATTGGCCGTTTCCAACTTAGCTATAGTGCCAACGCTGTCTTACGAAAACAGGACAAGTTGACAACCCCAGTTTTGTTTGTTAAGGTAAAAGCGCGCTGACCTGGTCTGGAGCACGTCCTTAGAGCCAATCAGGTTTGAATGCTACTTTTCCACATAGGGCGCCTCACAGCGATTTAGCCATTTGTAGAGGCAACGAAAACGTGATGTGGCGCGAAGCTACTAACCTCCGCTCGTTTGCGTCGGGAGTCGGCCGTATTTTTACTCGACTCAGCATGTTTGTATGACCGAGATAGGGAGACAGCAGTTCTATCTCGTTATTTGTTCTTGCTAATAGTACCAAGAACAAATAAGCCAATACAACCTTCGTCTTTGGTCCCATGCACTGACTATATGGATACCTCGACGAAACTAAGCAGAGCTAGAGCTACTTGCTGACTTGCTACTTGCCCTTATAGCCGCTTCGCATTTAAGGCGTATTCTCGCCGTTCCTCGGGGAATCAAGGGGAACGGCGAGAATAGAGGGAGTCAGTCCACGCGGACTCCGCATACGGAAAACAACGAGAACACGGGGAGTGCTTCCAAAATGAATTGTGTTAAAAAAAAATATGTTGTTGACGGAATTAGTCTGGGTCCATTTTATTTTTATTTTTGTTTCTTCTGATTGTTTTCAGTTAATTTTATATTGCACCAACCATAACAATAAAAACTGACAAAAGATGATAAGCCGTGGTTAAAGTTTAACCGAAAAGGACTGGGATAGGACAATCTAGTTACCAATCACTTATTCACTTAAATTGGCTTGAAGACCCGCTGATAATGCGTTACGTGGTTGTTCCGCTATTCAGGAATAATCGATTTTCAAATAGTGGAATTTCCGTGTGATTTGTGGTACCTCTAATTTGTTATATGCCTTACAAGAAAGATTTATGACTTTTTTTTGTTCAGGCACTAAGCAATCTTCACCAATATCGCCACTGCCCACTGAAAAGCCTTGTTTGTGTTTAGATAAAAATGTCCCACGTCATAGTAAAATTTTCGCTGTGGGGACGGCCGCAGATATTCTTAACGTCATAACTAGAGCAGATAGTGGAAAACAAAAAAATCCCTTTGCAGAATCCAAATAATTCATTGTATTCAACTAAATTCCACAAAAACAAGTTGGCTTTTCAGTTAAACTTTAATTTGTTAAAAGCAGGGCCTAGTTATGGCACTTGCCTATCGGCCAAGTGCCATATACCGATCACTTTTCGGTCTGTCGGTCTGTCTGTCAGGCCACTCATCTCGAGTTAGGGTACTTCCAGAAGTGCTAGGACGATGAAACTTGGCAGGCATATTAGGGACCCGACCAAACTAACTTGGAAATAGTCACTTCCCCGATCCGACCACCGTGGGGGGAGTGGAGGGAGGGGGAATCCGGAATATTGACGTATTTATGACTTTTGAACGGGGAATCGGATCTTAATGAAACTTGATATTTGGAAAGACCTCGTGTCTCAGATGTCACACTTCAAGTTCGGAATGGATCCGGTTACTTTGGGGGGAGTTGGGGGGGGGGGAACCGGAAATCGTGTAACATGTTCAGAGTGGACGGATCGGGATGAAACTTGGTGGGAAGAACAAGCACAAGCCCTAGATACATAGTTGACAAGACCGGACCGGATCCGAACACTGTGGGGGGAGTTGGAGGGAGGGTTCCGGAATTCCGGTGATCCCGACTTAAGATGCTTACACATGTGCTAGGATGATGAAACTTGGCAGGCATATTGGGGACCGACCAAACTAACTTGAAAATAGTCACTTCCTCGACCCGACCACCGTGGGGGGAGTGGAGGGAGGGGGAATCCGGAATATTGACGTATTTATAACTTCTGAACGGGGAATCGGATCTTAATGAAACTTGATATTTGGAAAGACCTCGTGTCTCAGATGTCACATTTCAAGTCCGGAATGGATCCGGTCACTTTGGGCGGAGTTGGAGGGGGGGAACCGGAAATCGTGTGACATGTTCAGAGTGGACGAATCGGGATGAAACTTGGTGGGAAGAACAAGCACAAGCCCTAGATACATAGTTGACAAGACCGGACCGGATCCGAGTACTGCGGGGGGAGTTGAAGGGAGGGTTCCGGAATTCCGGTGATCTCGACTTAAGATGCTACAATTTTAACTTGAGAACAGTCGTTTCTCCGATTTGACCATCGTGGGGGGAGTGGAGAGTGGGGGAATCCGGAATCTTGAGGTTGTCCAACTTTTGAACGGGTGATCGGATCGTACTGAAACTTAATATTCGGAAAGAACTCCTGTTTCAGATGTCCCATTTCAAGTGTGGACAGGATCTGATCAATGTGGGGGAGTCGGGGGGGGGGGGTGGAATTTTGTGACACGTTTAGAATATAGCTATTGGGATGATACTTGGTGGGAAGAACAAGCATAAGCCCTAGATGCATCAGGGACAGAACCGGACCGGATTCGGTCACTCTGGTGGGAGCTGGAGGGGGGTCCAGAATTTCGGTGATCGCAATTTAAGGTACTTCAAGATGTGATAGGACGATGAAACTTGGCTTGAACATTAGAGACTTGACAAGATTTGCTTAGAAATTGTCACTTCCCTAATCCGACCATCCTTTCAAGTACTCATCTTAACCGAAAAGTACAAAAAATACTTTAAGCAAAACCTACATTATCATGATCCCCATGAGCCCATGATCATTATTGCCTCAAGGGTTTTGCTTAGGAATGAATTTCTAGCACCCTTAAAGTGCGCATCTTAACCGGAAAGTAAAAAAATATACTTTTCACCAGACTATATATATTCATGATCCTAAAGGGCCCAGGATAATTTTTGCCTCGGGGGTTCTGATTACAGATGAATTTCTAGCGCCCATAAAGTGCATATCATCACAGCCAAGTGCAAAAAAAAAACTTTTTTACCAAACGATACATTCTCGTGATTTCCAAGGGTCCGTCACAATTCTTATTTCAAGGGTTTTGCTTATAAATGATCACAACAAACCCACGAACCGGCGAATTTCTACTTTCATCCTTTTACCAAGCCTTGCAAGTGCCATATGAGCTTACAGCTCTTGTTTTAGTGTTCAGATAGTTCTGAATATTGGCAGATAAACAGTAAATAGCGCAAAGTGTCCTTTAGGGGAGGCTAGTACCCCGAGAAGCGAAGAAATTGCAGGGCTAGCTAAGGAAGTTTTTGAAATTTGATAGTTGAATTTTATTTAATCCGACTGAAACCACATCTTAGTCGGATATGCAGATCAATGAGTTTAATCACCTTACGATATTCCGACCGCCGAAAACTGAAATGCAACACCCGCTCTAACTCGACGCTACCGAAGCGTGTCCCAAAGTTCCGACGCGAGCAGGTGCGCGCTATCCGTGTCTAATTAGCCGTGAAGAATGGATTATGTTGCGCGCAAAAACACGGAGAGTCGCGAGCTCAAAGTTGTCAAAATATTGGCTTGCAAGGTTGACATGCGATTTGATTTTTCGAACTGTATAGTCTCGTCCTTACCCTCGCATATTCCGTAGTTGGTTGCATAATATGTATTTAGCTGAGACCGCTATGCGTGATGACATCCTAGTGCGGAGCCTCCACCACAGACCAGAGCCAGTGTTGCCACTTTTCTCTTACGAAGCCTGTGACATTTTTTGTTGCAAAAACGTGTGACGAATGTGGATCCTTTTTACCAACTATTAACGAGATATCTAGCTTCATAAATATCTGTCTCAACTTTATTTTACTTTTTTTTTGTATTTAATGGTAGGGAACTGGTCGCAAAATTCTATCTCGCTTTGTTGGAGTAGTAGAAAACCTGTGACAAATCGCAGAATGCTGCGAAGAGTGGCAACACTGGCCAGAGCCCGGCAGACCCGCGAATAGAAGTTGATGTCTGTACGTCCTCGCTTATGCCTTGGACACACGATCAGGGTCGGGTGCTCCCGGGCTGGAGCTCATGCCCGGATTTTCGTCACCATCATCACTTCCACATGGAAAAGTATTCAACTTGCTAATAAAAGTGATGAAAATCCGTCCGGGAAATCCTGATTGTGTGTATGCACTGTCAGCCGAGATTCGCGGCTGCAGCTCCCGAGGGGTCGACGACTCTCATTTTATATGTTCACTATTCCGGAATAACCGAACAATTCTGACCATTCCGGATTATTCCTGGCCATTCCGGATTATTCCGTCGGGACGGATTCCATATCCTCCCATTCTTTATCGAGTTTGGTAATTCACTAACTTTTGTTTAGTCCGCATTTATTTCACCCGATTCGGTGTGTCCTGCGGCGAACGAGGGGTTGACGACTCTAATTTTTATGCACACCATTCCGGAATAACGGAATAATCCTGACCATTCCGGATTATTCCTGACCATTTCGGATTATTCCTTTGGGACGTGTACATCATTCCGGGAGAGTCGTCGACCCCTCGGCAGCTCCTCTCTGCACTGGGATGGAGTGGCGCGTAACTTTCACTATTTTTTCTGCAAGAAGCAAAGGCGAAGACAGAAGAGGAGTAAACGGGTATCAACATCAGCTCAAAGCTAGAGTAAATACCTCTAGGTCCGCTCATTTTTTTCGGGGTATTTGTAGTCGCTGCATGTGACTGAACACAGTAGTTCTATATGATTATTGTGTTGCGAGGGCAACACTTTGGTTTTGTCGTTTTTTTTTTTTTCAGCACCCTGATTTCAGCTTATTCCTAGAAAGTGGTAAGGGTCTAACCTCTGCGGTTTTTACGGAAAGTGTGGACCTTAGGCCGGATTGATGAATATCACATTACATTTTGGAAAGCTTGGTAGAACTCTTGCCTGGGGCAAAAAAGGATGGTTTTTGCTTGTGCGCGAGCCAGAGCCTACGGTGTGTGGAGTGAAGTGGAGTTGTATTGCCTATGTCAGAGAGGGTTATCTGAAGTTGTGCACCACGTCTTTCGTTTCATCAAACCACGTTTCTGCTTTCGAGTGGAAAGCTCTGTTCTAGCAGGCAAGCAGGCAGACATCAGTTTCAAAATGAAGATGGACTAAAATCTATAAGTGCTAAATATGTGCGGCACTTCCCCGGCCCCACAGCCAATATATCTTCTTTGAGTGATAAATAGAAAAAATTACAGAAACAAAAAAGTGGCATTTTCCCATGGGTCCGAAAGTGCTGCCATCCATTGTTTCTGCCCATTTCTGTTCGTGATTTCTGTTGAGTTTCTCATTCCATTTTCTGCACTTGGGATTGAGAAAGAGAAATGGTATCAGACGTGCCTCTTGAACTTTAAAAGTTCTCTCATTGCTAGAGAAATTGGAGCTTATACTTTGCTCTTTTCTAAGTGGTGATATTAGAAAGTTGGCCTACGGCAAGAAAGTCAACTTTTGAACTAATACAGACATACATTTTTTTTCAACGGCAATCGATAGACCTTGATGAGCTGATCAAAGTATATGTTATCCGTTGTTTCGTACAAAAATTCCTTCATGACATACAACAGTTTGAAAGTTTAGAGAGATTGACAACTTCAGCAGTAAGGTACACACTGAAACCAAAAATAAGCCGATCCCAATTGTGAGACATGTATTGGACTTCTAAGCAACAATAGGCTGTTAGACCTTCTTTGGCAACGAGGGGTCAGCAATTTTGTCTACTTGGTGTACCTAAAAAATTGTTTCTTGTGATTTATATGGTAAGAACAATTTGGTACCACGTCTATCACAGGGAGATGGACTTGTAAGTAAGAACCGCTAGAATCTTTGGTGATGAGGGGTTGGTAGCTTTTCCTAGTTGGTATACATATTATTTTTTGCCAGTGTATTTCATGGTAAAAACGATACGGTACCATGTCTATATGTGGAGATGGACTTGTAAGTAAGAATCGGTTGCTAGAGGGCTTCACGAGGGGTTAGAAACTTCTGCAAATCAATGCACATTTTATTTGATCTCTATAAATCTGAGGGTAAGAAAGCTGGTCTATTTGGTCTATCTGTACATTAGAATCTCTATATATACCCGAGAATTAAATGTCGACGCAACGATACAAATCATATTTTGAAACAATATGATCTGTAAAGTGGCATCTATGGTATTTTGATCCGGAAAAGCTACAGACAGCTTGATGATATAAACTTTATATTAGATAATGTTCCATGTTTTCTTTAGTCCCACAGTCAACGATTGAAAAGGATAACGTTCAACTGGCTGCAAAGTCAATTTAGTCCCAACTTCCGATCTTCTGTTTTTTTTTCTTTAATCCCTGAGGTATGGCAACAATGACATAGTTTTGCAGTTATTAGTAAAGTGGAATCTGTGGCAACATGGTCCTGAAAAGTTACGGACAGCTTTATAATACCAAATAGATTATATAAGATAATGTCCCAAGTTTTCACCAGTCCCGATGTCTACGATTGAAAAGGATAAAGTTCAACTGTCTGCAAAGTCAATTTAGTCCCTACTTCCGATATTCTGTATTTTTTTAAAACCTGAGGTAGCCTATTGCCATGTGATTACAGATTGTGTCATCAGTTCAGAAAAAAAAACTCTTTTTGGAACATACCATTTTCAAAACCTAGATGTGTTGACAACTTCAGCGTTTATCAGATAGTGAAGAAACAAACTATCTCGCAACACTTTTAGTCGGTGAAGCCGAACAAAGGTTGCTGCAACACTTCACGTTGCCCGGCAACGTAGGTCTAGTTTGTTCTTGCTATTAGCACGGCATGCCGGAAACTTTGATTCAGATCCCACTAACCTCGGACAGGAGCTCCGCTCGTGTAGTTCGCCATGACGGATCCAGTGATATATTCATCATTCTCGAACAGGAATGCTGGCATTGTGACATTCACCTCGAATCGGGTCTGGTAATATTCCTCGACGAAGAAATGAGCCTCTTCAACTTGCCCCAGGGCAAGCACCCGAATAGTCCATCGTCCGTACACGGGTTGATTGGAAAGGATGTAGTCAAGGCTGACTGATCCGAAGTTGGACTGTAAAAAGAGAGGGGTTTCGAACTTCTTTTGGACACACTGAAGGCCAGCTTATTCCAGTATCTTGTGCCATAAGACACAATACTATATATTACCGCCCTTGCTGAGGGTGATAGCGGAAAAATTTGGCCCGTGGGTGGCATGATAGGCTGATATCGCCCGAGCGCAGCGAGGGTGATATCTGTCTATCATGCTGCCCAAGGGCCAAATTTTCCGCTATCGCCCGAAGAAAAGCAAGGGCGATAATGATTATAACACTAGTAGCTTACATTTGTTTTAATTTTCTGGTATTCCCCTGATGTTAAAAGAAAAAAATTCCAACCGTGCGTTTTCACTTGATATGGCATGGCTGGCCGGGCGTTATCAAAACAAACAACGCCCGGTCGTTATTTATTTTGATAACGCCCGGTTGGAACTTTTTTCTTTTAACATCAGGGCAATACCAGAAAGTTTTGGCACTGGGTAGGATAGGACTGATATCATGGGACTGCACGGTGTACTGGTGTTATACTATTTTAACTCTCCTGAGGGATTTTCGTTCTTAACAAGGCTTGTCATAGTGACGTTGACAACAAACGACGTCCTGAGCAAATGAAAATCACAGCTGATCCGCGCAATTTGAATTTTAGCGAGAACGTGTTTTTTTTTCACTCTGTGCAATAGCGAAAAAAAACGCTACTTTAAGCTTGGCTACAAGTGACATACGCTGTTTTGTCAGAGTTAATAAATTCTGTTAATAAATTTTTGAAAATCCAACCAAAGAACCCCACTCAGACCGACCGCGAGCCCCACTATTTGTCGTGTTATACGTTAATTACTTGTTGTGTGTTAACCAGCGCCTTTTTATGCGAAGATAAGCTAAAAGCCAAGTATGATTCAGCTGAAACATACAAACGATGTCCTGTGTGCTTTAAGCTTGGAAGCTACAACACGCTACAATTGCCATACACCGCTGTTTGTCAGACTCAATAAATACGAAACAAAGTTCTAACATTTATCGATTATACTGGCGTAACACGGTTCGAAAGCAGGACACGCACGAAAAAACACCAAATCTGTAGGGGAAGTCAACACAGACACATTTTATGGATGCAATTAGGAACCACTGATGACCGCACAAAAGGATGTAACCCTGCGCACACATGTTAACTAATCATTTGCCTGCGGCATGACAGCATATTGACGATTCATTTTTTTGCCGACAAGTAAAACGATTTTGACCATGCATTTCTTTAAAGACGGTATCAAAATATTCCGTTTCTGCTTGATCTCAACTTTAATCTCTATTTCATGACACCTGTAGCTTCCCCTCCACCAAAGTCCCCTTGAAACAATGCATAAAATGGATACGTCAGCTATGATGCTTTGGCAGCGATATTTCGGCCCTGCTCGGAACTTCGTTATTGTTGCAGGTTCGTTCTTTCCTCAGCATTGAGCCTGAAGTTCGACAGCCTGACGAGGACCCTTGGCAAGAAGGGCCAAATATCGCTGCCAAAGCACCGTAGCTGACGTATCCGTTTTATGCATTGTTTGAATATATGTTTTCCAGTCAGCTTGGGCTAAAGGCAGAGCAAACCTATTTTGCTCTGGCAAACAAACTTATTTGTTGCCAGACCAACTTCAAGCAAGAACAAAGGTAAAAGTGAGAGGATCGGCTACACAGGGGATATTCGCACGGATAAACCTTGTGCTGATTTTCGAAAACGCTCAGACATGAAAAAAGGGTTGCACAAATTACGAAATACAGAGGAGTTTAACAAAATTAAGATAACTTAATTTTGTTTAAAAGAAAGTTAAAGAAATTTTTAATTGAAAAAGGTGGTTGAATTTTGTGGGTTGTTGGAAGGGGTGTAGGGAGGCGGGGAGTGAGGAGGTGGGGTGGGGGGAGGTGAGATGGGGGGTGGTGGTCAGGTTGTGACGAGGGAAACATTTCCTTTCCTGTTCTTTTCTTTTTTTCTCTTTTACGTCTTTTTTCTTTCTTTTTTGAAAATATATTAGATTAGTTTTTCTGTTAGTATTTATTGAATAATTTTAGGTTAAGAGGTGGTTAGAAGATACAGCCATTCACAGGACTTTTGTCTTTTATGTGGTTGTTGAGTTTTTTTCTATAATGAAGTTTTTTTTTTTTTTTTAGTGAAGTAAAAATATCTGAATCTGAAATCAGCAGTAGGCTTAATATTTCAAACTACAAACTCTTGGATAATAATTGAATAAAAATTCGACACAACGCACGCGTGCACAAACCCTAGAAATAAAAGAACAAGGCAGGAAATGACGGAAGCCGACAAAAAGGGCTGTGAGTTGCTTAATTATCACTTACGAGGCTAGGGCGTGGGCGGGCATGCAGCTGTCTAATCGGTGCTACTTGATACTACAAAGAACACGCGTCTGTTCCAACGGAGAGTGGGCGCACGATTAATACGGATCGATCAGTCCATGCATTTAGGGGTCAGTAACATACACATGCAAGAGATCCAGAAACGGAAAGCCGTTACATAGCCTCTCTCAGTTTGAAATATTTCGAAGCTTCTCCTTGCCAAAAGAACTCCCCAAAACCAAGATCCACTAAACTCTCGCCTCGGCAGAAAGTAGTAAATCCAAGTTCCCACTAATATTTATGTATGTGGTTGCGAAAAAAAATGCCCAGAAACATTTCCACTTCTTATTCCAAAGTTTGGCCGAATCCTGCAAAATTTTGCTCATTACGGATAAAATTGTATGCCAGCTTCTTGTTTTGGGTATAAATTTTTCTGATTTAGTGCATTCTATTTTTATTAAGATTGATGATTTTATTTTGAAACCAGTTTTTTCTCTAAAGTACTTAGGTTTGCCTATTAGTTCGTCAATGGTACTAACTCGCTCTTTGATAATAGCTGATCTAGAAAAAAGAATTGCGAGAAGTTTTGGTAGTATTGTTTGCCTAAGAGATTATCTGTCTAAGAAGCGACTGGCAAAGATTTTTAATAGTGTAGTTTTACCACATGTTTTACTGGGTTCTCCTTTTTTGCCATATTTTTCTAAAGGTAATTTATCTTCCCTGAAAACAACTTTTTTTAAATTTGGGAAATTCTTATGTCGTTTTTCGAAATTTGAATCTTCTTCTTTGATGATGAAAGATTATAATACGAAAAATCCGGTTGAAATTCTGAAGCAGAAACACGCTAAGTTCATGATTAAGCTCGACAGCCTAAAGCATAACCTGGGTCAAGGTTTGAAATAGATTGTGTCTGTTAGTATGGTATGTTCTTTTGTATTTTGTTTTCTTCAAAATTTGTTGAGTATTTGATTGTGCTAGTGTTGGGCCACGTTTAATGTATTTTTGGCCGTGTTGTACTATTATTTCTTTTTTATACTCGCCAGCTTTGGCGGTCAGAAATAAATGAAATGAAATGAAATGAGCTAGTGCTCAGCTAGTGCAGGAGGGGGGGGGGGGTCGACAGAAACGGAGGTAAAAACTAAAGAAAAATAATTCTTTATGACATATAGCGGATTCGAAGATCCTCCCCCCCCCCACACCCCTTAGTATATACCTTTGTTATAGTCGACGTAAAAAAACGATACTTTTCCGACAGTTGTGGTAGGGATAGTTATTAGTTTGTTTGATAGTTATTTAGTTATTAGAATTAAGAGTTGAGTGTGGTATACTTGGACTGGTACAGTTGGAATGCTTATTTATTTTTGTCCCGCCATGGCCCTAAGGGCTTTTTTTGGGAATATATATTCATTTATTCACAAGACTAATAGATCCCGTTGCTAGGAGATACATTATTCCCCCCCCCCCCTACTGAGCCACTGACCCCTTGCCAAAGTGTACGGCGAGTGGTCGCGTCTGATTGTTTAGTTTTGTTCCGATTGGAAAACAAGGGGGAGGAGTGGGGGATTACTAGGTAGGCTTAGCTGCTCATTTCCATGTTTGGGGCGTTTGGAAATGCTAAGCCCTGGAAATAGGATAAGCCCTAAGCACCTAATCAATACACGAAGCAGTCTAACGGAGGCCAAGCTACAAAAATTCCTTTCAAATCTGGGCAAGGAATTCTCTCCTGATCATATTTCCACCTCATGCTTTGTCGGGACAAAACACTAGATAGGTCGCGTTTCTATTAGGGTTTTCTACAGGCCAAAAGAGAAGGCTCAAATCAACAAGTAGTCAGGCTCATACTTAAGGGGCAATGACAAATGCAACTTCAGGCTAAAAACACAGAAACAGTCAAGCGTTACCACTTTACGTTCATTGGTTTCCGCTTGATGAACCACTGTGAAAAAGAAAATAATCTTATGTGTCATCACAATTCTGGAGAGAGATTCAGTCTATCCGGAAGTAGCCTACTCAGCTGTTACGCTAAGCTAAAGCGAATCGCAGAATCGCTGGGCCTCAAGACTCCTTGGGCAAGCTTCTCCAAAATCGCTGCGTCAATCCGTTCATTAGAAAATAACCTGATTATTAAGGGAAAAGTAATCGGTAACAAATCGCCAATAAGACTATGGCAATCGCTAACAATTTTAGCATGGGTATTCGATCAAAACTAACGGAAAGGATAGCCAAACGCGCTTACTGTTGCTTTAAGTCAGAACAAGAACAACAGCGATGAACAGTAATGTCGGGGTTCAATGCTCTTGATGACTAACTCTTCATGCTAACGAAGAATCGCCGTGTACCTAGCGAAGAATCAGAAACGTCACCACATCAAACGTTGCTGATTGGTTTACATAGGATCTGAATCAATTTTAAGGATTTGTTTAGGTGATCTTTCTTGTTCTTCCCCAGGATTACCGGCGTGTTGCGGACTTGGTCATAGAGTATACTCAGAATCGCACGCGACAATGGCGGACAGAGAAAATGATCCCCTAACTCGTTTTTCTCATTATTAAATCGTGACAGGAGAGTTGGCATAATTACTAAGTAGTAATAGGTAATCAACTGTAAGAGAACGGGGAACCAATCGCGGTTTACTATGGGCGATTCCCGTGGTCCCCCTCTACCCTTCCTCTCAACTCCGCCGAAATGACAATCTCAACGACAAACACTTAGATCATCGAAGAACCGGGTCACCGCTTTGATAATTTGGATCACCGTTCATACGGTTCAAAGATTGTGTCAAAGCTCCATCTTTCCCGTAAAGAGATGTGCGTTTATCAAAATACCTGCTATGTGAAAGCTGAAAAAGCTGGATCTATTGGCGCGGACGGACTCGGTGCTGATTCCTTAAAAACTACAAGTCCCGCCTTAATCAGTCATCTTCAGCTACTTTCCCATACAGAGTTACAATTTAGAAGTCTATGCGTCAGCAATGCCCATGTCCCTAGATTGCATTACTTATGGAACCAACCAAGCGTTTTAACTCACGACATGAACCAATCAAGGTAATATCAGGGCCACACCCCCCCCCCCCATCACACTGAGCGTGAGTGCGATCCCTGGAGAGGTTTCAACAATAAGGGAATGGTATCTGTGATAAAGACCATGTTAAAGCTAAGTTGCGAGAACGGTTTCGATCAAAGGGAGGATCTGAAAAACTTCGCCTGCGGCCGAATCTTATGGACCCGCGGAGACTTTTTCTCGAAAAACGAAAAGAAAGTGACAAAAAGAGGAAACCGGAAGAGTCGAATTTAACTTGAAACGGAAGGAGAAGAGCCATTGTTAGTGACTTTATTTTTAATATATTTACTGAACCTCACACAAACAAACAATGCATCAACGGGGTAAAACAGTACCTGGATGACCTTAAGGCTGATAAAAAAAAAATCCGTGTTAATGGCTTTTGTCATGATTTGCAGAGGCTTTTATGAATTATTACACCGTTTGTACAACTTACTATATAACCGGACTAGAACAGTAGTCTTAAATGGACACATTTACTAGGTCAATTTCTCATTTACGCGCACTACCCTGATCAGACAATCGCGAAATCAAAAGACACAATAGACTTTGGAAATTAGAATATTTTTGTTTTCTACAAGGCCAACGTACCAACATCAGCATTCCTTCGACCAAAGCTGACTGCGAACCCGTTAAATCAACGAATGTATTCCCTATGTTTTAGCTTTTTAGTGTCTATTTATATATCTATTCGTATTTATCATGATTACTTGTTATTATCAAATCTCGAAAGCAACCAAGCTTGCAACCCCTCAATAATGTCGAATATGGTGGAATAGGAAGAAGTTCCGTTAAAAATCTCACGGGAAGCGAGACTCAACAGGATGCTGGATGGGACCCCGACGGATTCAGATCATCCAGCTGGAACACCCCCGTCAATCTGGGCAGTTAGCAAACTCTCGATTCCAAACAAAGTTATCAGTGGGGCGTGAATTCACTGTCTAAACAACCTGGGGTGGGTTTGAGCGAAACCGACCGCGGCATGGGGTTGGCTTTTGAAAACCCAGCCACGTGATTTGATTAAGTTTTCCCGGAGATTTCCTTTCAGAAAAGGAGACGGTTCTCATGACTTGACTTTAACAGGGCTTTGTCTCAAAGTCGTTCACGTATTGTTCTACTTCAAAGACTGTACTCGATATGATTTCCATCGATTTCGTCGCATTGTTCTATCGTCGGGCAGCGTTCTTAGGTAAAAGGATTTCTAGGATCTCTGATTTTATCTTGATGGGATCTTTCAGTGAGTTAGAACGCCTGGTTAGACCCGTGAGTATCGGAATATAGGGGTTTAAACATGCTGACATGGTGCCTTTCAGTTAAAGGACACGTCGCTCTACACAGTGTTTGTGCTAAGATGTTCTGGGATTGCTGACTACTTTGCCTTGGATAACAAACGTGGCAAAATTTGCACAACAGGTCTGCTGACCAATAAACTTCTCCGTAACAATGATAGGGAGCCTGATACGTCACGCGAAGAGAACAAACGTGGAGCGTGATCACCAGTGTACTGCCAACAGAGGAGATAGAATACAATTATGAAGTGTCGTATCTCGGGAACGAGAATGGATGGGAACACTTACTGAAGTAGAAATAAATAGAATGGGTTAGTTTCATATGTACGACGTGGTCTTAAGCTGGATTCTCGAGAAACAGATTATCTGATACTTGTGTAAAATCAATATTTTATTTTACGGTGTCGCTAACGAAATTTTTAGTATTTTCATTCCCAGACTGTCAGAAGTATCATAGATTTTACACATAGAATTGACATAAAGGATTAATAGTTAATGTTAACGACACAGACAAAAGGGGTTTCGTGCTCTCGAGTATTATGTTCCGTCAAAAAAAAAAAACACGTCGTACTTATGATAGTAATTCATTCCTATTCTTCATCTCCTTTATTAGCAATACACTGATTATCACGCTTGCCACGCTTGTTCTCTTTACGTAACGTATCATGCGCCCAATCATGTTTGTGAGGAGCTTATTCGTCCGGACACCAGTTATGCAAATTCTGAAAAGATTGTCATACAAGGCAAAGGACATGGAAAGAGGCTAAAAACAGCCGAAGCTGTGTGTAAATTTTCAGCAAGCATAGCTTGGTTGTACAGTTGGCAACTATTCAGAACATCTGACCCGAAACACTACGTAGTGCAAGGTGTCCTTGAGGTTACGTAGGCATAGGGATAACCAGGACCGTATCCAGGGGGGCTAGGGGGTTCGACCCCCCCCCAATAGGGTCAAATATAATTGTTTTTTTTTTATAGGCTTTAACCTCTGATCTATATCTTTCTTTTTCCTTTGTGATATGCGGGGGGGGGGTTACCCGCGGGCAACCCCCCCCCCCCCCCCGAAATAAATTCCTGGATACGAGCCTGGGGATAACCTATACATATCGGTACTTCTCCAATAAAACACAGGAAACCCAACCACTGCCACAAATAAACACATATATTGATCAAACGCTGGCAATCCCTCCCCCAACCAAACAATAGTGAGCGGGGGAGTGATGAAACAATCCATTTTTTGTAAGAACGATTAAGAAGCCAGGAGGGATAGAAACGGTTGCTAAACAAGTTTATCACCTAACACCCCACGAGTCATCTGGGACAGATGTTCCGATTCGGTGACATTTCTGTTACTGGAACAACTATTAATTCGCGATGCGGGAATCACATTATCCCTAATGTTGAAGGGTAGACTTAAAATGAGGTAGTGGGTAGCCAGCATCCAGTCAACCGTTTTGGAAAGGCTGACCTACCGTTAGGATATGATCAGGCCCGTATCCAGGAATTTATTTCGGGGGGGGGGGGGGGGGGTTGCCAGCATAATTTATTTCGGGGGGGGGGGGGGGGTGCCCACGGGTCGGACAAAAAGTACAAAAATACATAGATCAGAGGTTAAAACCTACAAAAAACTATTAATTTTGTGGGTTTCGGGGGGGGGGGGGGGGTCGAACCCCCTACCCCCCCTGGATACGGCCTTGGATATGATTAACGTTCAGGTTATGGTCTATAAGAAGAGGTATGTTTATTCGAACGGCCCCTAACAGTGAACGGTCGCCGAAGAAAAACAAAAAAATAAAACCAGGCATTTTTTATTACAAAATGATAGTCAAGAACTTTTTTCTAATAATGTTTTTATCATGCTTCACTCTCTTTTTAAAACTTTTGCTGTTAAGTTTGTTAACTGCCATCTGGTTTTCGTTTCACAGTTTGAATTTTTTTGCTAAGTGGAACGCACCTTCAACTTCACCGATTCAAATTAACAGACATATTAGCTAAAAAAAAAAAAACATACTTATAAATCAAAAATAAAATCAAACTGCTCAAATTTCAACTCAAATTTGTGTCAGGTCAACCCTGAAATAGCTCGCTGTTAGCTGATATGACGTTCATTATTTTTCCTTTCCATTCGACTGTATTATACGCAAGTAACAAAACCAGGGTAGTGAAATAGTTAGAGAAGTGTTCAAATAGGCACATCTCTACTGTACGGCTCAAAACTAGAGAAAATTGAAAACACGATCATGCGAAAAGGAAAAAAAAAACACTTAAGGACCTGTCGTAATTATATTACTGATTCAGTCTACGTTCCTAATCAGCCCATCCATTCTCATTTCTGAGAGTTCGAACTACCAACGTCATTTTTACCCACATCCACCCTAACGACATTACACTGATTTTGCATCACCCACATCTGCCTTTTCCGAACCGGATAAGACTCTTGACCACTCATTGGTCAAAAAGAGTATTGGAATATTTTTGTAATAATGCAACATAAACTGTATCTACTGCGAATTGTACCTTAATATTTTATGAACTCTCTTTTCTGAAGCATAGATGAACAAATCTGCATGTATCTGGGAATTATGGCCAAATTTATCTTATATAGCTAAGAAAAAGCTGGAACTGTATGTCGTAGGTGAGCCGCGAACTCGGCAGGATCAGGAACCGATGAAGATCACAGGGTAATACATGGTCATCTGTTATTTTCCCTTACTTTAACCCTTTGCCTACTATAGGCCTAGACAGCCAAAACTGAGGAATAGGGAACTCCTACTCTCACCGACAAAGCCGCTCGAAAGCAGGTCGCTTACAAGCATGGGGCTCGCATTTTTGAGGCCTTTCAGAAATCTCATGACATAACACGACAATTTATGTTTTGACTAACCTAGTCATACAATCGGATCCCTTTGTCCCCTACCATCTGTGTTTCCCCTCTGCACCAAACAAAAAGAACGCGTGCGAATATTTATCTGACAACGGACTGGAACCAAATTGCGGAAACAAGGAAATCAGGAGAGGGGTGGTCAGACATCACATTGTGATACATACAACGATTTCCCGAAAGAAAGCGAATTTGGCTTTTCATGGCAAAAGCATCCAAGAAGTACCCAACTGAATACACTAGTTGTATGTATATTCTTTCAGCCCAAACTGACTGCGAATCATAGTAGGTCAGCTGAATTCTATTTGAGCTATATTTCGGCCATTCTTGGCAAGGGTCCTCTACAAAATAGATAATTCGAGTTCATTTTTTTTTCAAGTTCATTTTCCAGCTTGAGCCTGGAGAACCATTGCCAAGTAGAGCCGAAATATAGCTCTAATAGAATTCAGCTGACGCGTTTAGCACTGTCAACTAGAGGCATGTTGATCTGGACGTAACCTAACTTTAAATGGTGCCAATATGATGAAAACCAAACCCATCAACTATTTACTCAGTGAGAATCTTTTTTTCTAATCTTTTACTCTTTGGTCTTCTGTTTCTTCGGAGACAAGTTATGGCATCCGAAGAACTGCAACTGTTTTGCATTCAAAGCATCTCGACTTAACAACGTTCTTGGTCTCGTCTTGACAATGAATGGTAGAAAAACAAGAGCTGTAAGCTCATATGGCACTTGCATGGGTTGAGATGTAGTGTTTGATCAAACGTACTTTTAAGGTTACCTTTGCGGTTCAGATGCGCACTTTAAGGGAGCTAGAGAAAAAGTATTTTGTTTTAGAACTTGGCCGTAATGATACGCACTTTATAGGCGCTAGAAATTCATCTGTAAGAAAAACTATTGAGACAAAACGATCAGAGGCCCTTAAGGATCATTGATATATGCCGTTTGGTAAACAGTATTTTTTTTCAATTCAATTCACTTTATTTTTCCAAAAAATTCTTCCTTGAGAAAAATAGCATCGAAATGAAAATGTGCACTTTAAGGGTGATAAAATAAATTTTTAAGCAAAACCCTTGAGGCAAAAATGATAATGTGCTCATGGGGATCATGAAAATGTATAATTTGCTTAAAAGTATTTTTCTAAATTTGCGGTCAAGATTGGTACTTTAAGGAATGTCGGATTTGGAAAGTGGCGATTTCTGAGCCAATCTTGTCGAATCTCTAATATTCCAGCCCAGTTCGATCGTCCTAGCACATCTGGAAGTACCTTAAATCGCGATCACCGGAATTCCGGACCCCCCCCCCCTCAAACTCCCACACAGTCGCCGGAGCCAATCCGGTTCTGTAAGTGATTTATCCAGAGCATCTCTTTATTATTCCCACAAAGTTCGATCCCGATCTCCCCAGTCTGAGCCGGTCACGTATTTTCTACCCCCCCCCCCCCCATTGTTGTCGAATCCGGCCCGGACATGACAAAGGTCACCAGAGACATGTCCTCTGATCAATTATCAAATTTAACTCAAATCCGATCAACCGTTCCAAAGTTACGCATGACTCAGTATTCCGGATTCCCCCTCCCGCTACTCCCCCCACGACTATCGGATCATGTAAATTTTTATTTATAAGTCAGTTTGATCGGGTTCCTGATTCGCCTCCCAAGTTTCGTCGTGAAAATCCCCAAAACCGCCATTACCGGAATTCCGGGAAACTCCCCTCCACCCCCCCCCCTAGTGTCCGGATCCAGTCCAAATGTATAAAGAATTTATCTGGAGCAGATGCTTGTTCTTCCCAGCAAGTTTCACTCCGATCCCTCTATTCTAACCGTTTCTCGAGATTTCCGGTCTCCCCCCCCAACTCCCCCATAGCTGTCGAATCCGGTCCGGACTTCAAACGGGACATCAGAGGTATGCCATTTATTCAGTTATTAAGTTTCATTCCAATCCGATCATCCGTTCGAAAGTTACACACTACTCCAGTTTTCTGGATTCCCCAGCCCTCCACTCCCCCCCCCCAGGTGGTCAGATTGGGAAACTGATTATTTCCAGGCTAGTCCGGTCGGGTCCCTGATGCTCCTGCCAAGTTTCATTGTCCTAGCACATCTGGAAGTACCCCAACTCGAAAAAGCTTGACAAAAACTACTTAATTCTCAGAATTCCCCGGCCCACCACTCCCCCCCAGATGGTTGGATCGGGAAACTGATTATTTCCAGGTTAGTTTGGTCGGGTCCCTGATTTTCCTGCCAAGTTTCATCGTCCTAACACATCTGGAAGTACCCTAACTCGAACATGTGGGACAAAAAAATTCGGACAGACAGACCGACCGACCGACCGACCGACCGACAGACGGAATTGCGATCGGTATATGGCACTTGAGCCAGAGGCTGCAAGTGCCATAAAAAACATTCAAATACCAATGGGATTATGAATCCTGTTGAGACCATCCAACCAGAAAGCAACGAGAAGCGGAGCATAACAGATCCATCATGGACTGTATTCGCTCCAAAGTGCGAATTAAGGTAATAAGTGGGTCTTAGTTCCTCTGGCGATCGTTAGTCCGTCGTAACCGTGCTCGTCCAGACCCGGCGTGCTCTCATTGGCTGAAAAGCCAAAAAAGGACGCTTATGATACGTTACGATGGCTTCCGAGAGCTTACGATTACCAGTGGAGGACCCACTTTCTAAACATAAAGTTGTCATTAGCTCTGTGTCAGGGGAAGTTCTTGCGAGGATAGAGAATGAGAGTCCGTAGATAACTGGGCACAAAGAATCGCCCGGAACTAGATGGAACGCGGACACCGTGAACAATCCCCCTGCGGACAATTAATCTTTCATCAGCGGGTGCAACTTCAAACAGATAACGAGACAGAACTTCCGTAAAGAGAGAGAGAGAGAGATAGAGTGTACAGGCTCCTGGATGCATTTGCAACTCGAAAAACTTGATTTGTTTTTATTTGATTATGTCCCTGGCCCTGCCGTTCAACAGCCTGGCGAGGACCCTTGCCAAGAGGGGCCGAAATATCGCTGCCGAGGCATCGTAGCTCCGTTTTTAGCATCTTTTTAAAATATATTTATGTTAGGCTTTATTATTTTCTTTATTTTAGTATATGCCACAACTAAAAGCTCTTATCTGAGAAGGGTAAAAAGCAAATGAAAAGAAAGAAGATTAACACAACCAAAGTAAAAACAAGACATTTAAAAAATTAACAGTGGCCATTTAATATTTTTGTTGGTCTTCAAGGGAGAGGAATCCGTATCTAATTTCCGCAGTTAAGACTACTGCTTGTCATTTCTTTTGTTTAGTAAAATTTATAAGACTTCTCATTCTATTTTTGTCATTCTGTCGCAACTGGTTTGGAACAAGCGAATAAATAAATAGAATACGGGAATAAATTAAGACGATTCTGGGTGGCTGTGCCGCCTGTGCCTCAGTTTTCAAGCGTGCTAGTCTATCCCGAGGTCTACCCGGTCGCAAAGATATACGATGCGTGGTCCCTTGACCTCATCCACCTAACCCACTGGACGGCAAGGCTATTATTCTAGTACGTACACAATCATATTAGCAATAAATAGCCTACATATTGTCAACATAATTACCTGTCTTGACAACCATCTTCTCACGACATATCCTTTTGGATCCACCATATACACGTCCACGGCATCGTCAAAGGCACGCAATTCGGTGTTTACGGGAATTGCCCGGAAACGCACTAGAAATGGAATTTTCTTAGGATTAGTAGGAGTACCTTAGTAGCGTGAACGGTCCTTACAACGACCGAGGGGTTGCCCACTCCCATACTCCAGTTGTACACCTTTTCCCGGCACCGGCCGGAACCAGCGGTGCCGGTCATAAATTAGGCGATTTCCCCTCCTGAACATGCTGATTTTAATGTTCGGACACGTGGCCGAAACCGGCCGGGCACATGCTGTACACTAAAATTGAGAGTGGGCAATCCCTCGACAACGACACACAGTCTATTGAAAATTGAAGATATGAAATGTTGCCACAGTAATTTGACTTTCAACATATGCCTCGACATAACAAGTAAACATCTCCGGTATGGTCTAGTGGTTAGGATAGCTGGCTCTCACCCAGCAGGCCCGGGTTCGATTCCCGGTACCGGAATCCTTTTTGACAGACTCTCCAACGGTGAATCGCGAATGGCAAATCGCCATAGCAAGTTAAGAAAGTATAAAGACAAATTTCGCTCTGTTTATTCGCTGTTGACATCTTTTTTCCTTGTTAAATCTACATAGGAACCATCAATTTCAGCCAGCCTGACACAAGACAAACTTTGAGACCAGGCTAGCCTAAAAATTTGTCTGCTTCTCATTTCCAGAGTAGATGTTAAAGGACACCTTGAACTATTTACCCTTCAAATTCCGGTATTTTAAAATAGTTGAATACTTTATAAATATGCTATGCTTTCAACAAATTGCCCACGTCTTTGGCTGTTTTAAGCCTTTTCCCAAGCCCATTAACTTCTCGCAAATATTCGGCAAAACTGAGATAACTGGTTTTACGCATCAATACCATGACACGCGAACCACTCGTCAGGAGCATAATGCGCATGGAAAATAGTGAATCGTGGCAATGCAAAAGATTAGTTAGCTGTGGTTAGCGGGTACTGAATGTAACATATGAAATCTGGGTCTCCAGGTTAAGAATTACTGAATGCAATTACGGAAGTAGGTTGCATTGGCATTATAGGTACGACGGGTCCTTTAAAGTTTAACTGAAAAGCCAACTCATTTGTGTGTCATTTAATTGGATACACTGAATTATTTGGATTCTGGAAAGGTATTTTTTCATTTTCCACTATCTGCTCTAGTTATGAGGCTCAGAATATCTCCAGCCGTCCCCACAGCGTAAATTCTACTATGACGCGGAAATTTTAATATTGCTTAGTGCCTGATAAAAAAAAACCCCTGATAGATCTTTCTCGTAAGGCATACAGCAAATAGAGGCACCACAAATCACACGGAAATTCCACTATATGAAAATCGATTATTCGTGACTAGCGGAACAACGAAGTAACTGATTTTCAGCGGGTCTTCAAGCCAATTTAAGTGAATAAGTGATGGGTAACTAGATTGTCCTATCCCAGCCCTTTTCGGTTAAACTTTAAGCCTTTTTCAAGGCACAATGACTTCTAGCAACAACAGGGAAAACTTTCAAAAATCGTGTTTTTCTGATGAGAAAGTCTCGGAAAAAACTTGGCAAGTGAGACATTGATTATGAAATCGTAATAGCTACTGTATTTATTTGTGTAATAGCCTTTGTGTCTTTTTATGTGTCGTCATTTGCGGAATGAAGTTCGTCAATAATGAAAAGCGGTCCTGACCGTCAAAATATACAACAGCCTGATTTCAACCACCTAAACTAAGATTGTGTAGGCTTGCAATACTCGTGGATCATCTCCGCTTACCAGTTAACGCGGCTGTTTGCTGACGCAGCTTGAATGTTCAACTTCAAACTAACGGCGTGGCACATCGGCTGGAAAACAAGGAAATGGCAATAAAAATGCGTCCTAACTTACCTGTTTGGCTCTGGTGATAAATCGGCTTCTCTGTCTGTATCATAATGGTCATGGACCGCTGAGAAAATTCCAGAACTGTCTCATTTTGAAATACAGTTCCTCCGAGGGTTCGATCAGTATTCCCTTCGACCCGGAGTTTGTACAGACCTGGAACACTTGTTGGAGGAACCTGAAAGTATAATAACGATAGCAAATTTTTGGTGTATTTATTGCTTTTCTTGGATCTTTTTAAACACTGACTACTTTCTATCATCTATTAAAAAATATAGGTAAGGAGAAAGGGGGTTTGAATATGTAATTTTACTTTCATGGGGACACCCTAGCTTTTTCAAAATTAGAAACGAGTAATTTTTAACCTCAAGAACAGGAATTCTGCGTTATAACCCACCAGCTAGAATAAAAGAAAATACAAACAAAATGTTAGGAAGTAGCCATGGTAACACATAGGAACAGAATTATAGTAAGGAAGTTTTGTGTTCCAGATATTTTAGAAAAATTACTAGTGCTACACAGGAAGCTGTAGGGATCATCCTATTCCCGTTCTTTGCCCCCACCCCCTTAGCCTACCGTATGTTTGTGTGTTAGTGTGTACGAATCAGAGGGATGCGGTTGATTATTTTTTTCTTGTTTCGTTTTGTTGTAGTGTTTGAATATGATTTCTTATCGGATTAGAAGTATTGAACTGAATTTCTGTATAGGGTTGTTGTTCTTTTTGAGTATTTTTTCGTTCTTTTGTTTTCTTTGCCTACTCCACTTGCTTTCCTTTGGAATTGTGGATTATAAATAAATTATTACTACCATTCATTATTTTAATTATAGCCTACTCGTCTACTGCAGCAGCATCACTACTGTAATCTATGCGATTATCCCACACCACACATACACCGCTTGGTAGGCTAGGTAGGTTACCGTGGCCGCAACGCTTTGGTGTAATAAACTACTACATACACAGCTACGTAGGTTTTTCCTCAATAGTTTAGATTCAACTACTGTAGAAGCATCACTTTTATAATCCATGTGATTATCCCAAACCACAAATGCAGCTAGGTAGGTATTTCCTCAATAAGAACTGCCATCAAATCTACATAGTCAAATTATTCGTTAACAGTTTAAAGGACAAATATTTGGGATGTAGTCCACCCTTCTTACAACAGCACCTATTAGTTACTATTTTCCGAGCTATTTTCGTCCCAACCACGTGAAAAGTTACTACGATGACCGTTCCAACCTCCTCGAAAAAGTAACTAATAGCAGGAATAAAAATAAGCACAAGAACCTCCGTCTCCCTATCTCTGTAATACGACCATGCGGAGCCGAACAGATCCCGATACCCTGCCCGATCCAAACGAGCGGAAGTAAGGAGCTACGCGGAACATCCCTATTCGTAACAGCTATATCGCAGAAGAGCCCCGGAGAAGAAATTTCGAGAGTAAAAGCCGATTGGTTGTCTCCCACTGTGAAGCCGCATGTGACGCGCTGCAGAGCGGGTCAGCACGCTTTCTGCACTTTTTCCTCTGACATGCGCAGTGACGAAGAGGGAAGTAGAGGGGCATCAACCCAAAGCTCACCAAGTACCTCTAGCTCAGCTTAGTTTTGTCGGGGTATCCATAGTCGCTGCATGGGACCAAATACGGAGGTTCTATTGGCTTACTTGTTCTTGCTAATAGTAACTATTTGCTTACGACTCCCGGGTGCGTAGTAAGCATGGTAACTACGATCTCTGTGACGCGATTAGCACGTGGGGCGATATTTTGCCGAAAGTAGAAAAATGCGTTCCAGCCTTGACGCCAAGAAGCCACGCCGTGATGTTATGCGTAGCTACAAGGGTAAGTAGGGTGGAAAACAACCTTGATTTTATCAACAAAAGATATTAATAACAATGCTTACCTTTATTAAGAGCGACTCTTGAACTCCAGCTCTCACTTCCTGGACCGCAGACCCAATATCCACGCCATTCCTTAGTAGTGATGCTCGAATAGACAAAGGATAAGGGTATGCTAGCAGTGACACACTTATTCGGTATAGCTGGCTAGGTCTTACAATCTTGCTTGCAACAATGAAATACGTCCTGAAATAAAGAAAGATTGAGACAAAAACGGCACTGATTTTGCAGCCATGGCAGTACACTGTCAAAAGTTCCATAACAGATAACACAAGGATGCGCGGTTTCAACATACAACACTTGGGATGTTATCTGTTATCATTTTGCAAACGTTATGAATTAAATGTTATGCAGAACAAGCATTGCCAGGAAGAGCGGAAATGTTAATCTGACTCTTTCTTGTTCCAAAAATCACATTTTTGTAAAAGAGTTTCCTTGGAAATAAGATCTTGAAGGCTTCAAAGTTTGAACACAAAAATGGATTCTTGCATCCTATTGTTCATTTAAAACCAACCAGTAGAAAGCAAGATTTGTTTTGAAGTAGAGTTCAAAGTCTTCAAGCTCTCATTTCTGATGAAACTTTGCTACTAAACTGTGATTATCCAATTAAGAAAGAGCAAGAAAAACATTCCTAAATATTTAAAGGCTCAGAATAGTAATCAAATTTGACGATTCAGTCTCAAAGTTGATAGTCCTATAGGTACTATACCTCACAATACTAACTTATTTTTTATGCTCCTTTCCGTTTTAGCCGGGTAGGCTGCAATCTCTCTACAATGATGTTCTGCACAACTTTCCTAAACCTAGTTTGACCAGGAAACACAATCAGCAAAAAAAATGGTGTAAGGATTTGGACATAGAGGCATAGTAAGTAAAGCTAGTGTTAGGGATGTCACGCGGACTGCTTTACTCGTTGTTTGTGCTGGACATAAGCTTCCAAATCAGTTCTGCATACTCTCAACAGAGATAAATGCTGTTGTCCTAGCCTTAGAGACTGTGATACATTGTAGCCTGCAACACAGGTGCATCAGAATAATCTCCGATTAACTGTTGGCCCTTTCATTCCTGATCCGAAGATAATACTGTTGCATAGACCATAGACCTCACCCTATTCAGACTTGGCAGGCCCATCACTAAACACACAAAACAGGAGCAACAATTACACTGCAATACATCCCAAGCCACATGGGCAACGACGGAAATGATAAAGCAGATAAGGCAGCCAAAAAAGCTGCCTCCTTAAACACAGGGAAGGGTCCCTAAACACATCAAGAAGGCCACTGAACATGAGAGATGCCAACCAAATAAGAGAGAATGCTACTCAACAACCTGGGAAAGACCATAAATGCTCCACAGATGTACCACATAATAAGAGCCAACGGGTGCAATTTCAACCATGCAGTATATAATTTCAAATCAAAGTTACCAGATGGATCATTAGCGATGTCCCCATTATGCAGATTCTGCCAAAAGGAAGGGCGAAATGCTAGACCACCTGACATTTAGATGAAGAACTTTCAGGAATCATATTTGACACTGCAAAACAGACAATGCACAATGGGCAAACCCAATCAAGCAAAAAAACAGCAGCAGTGTCCAAAATGAAATTGCAGCACCAGCTTTAACTCCAAGCAATTTTCGGGAATATATTCACAAAATAAGATATCTAAGGAGGGCTAAGCTTAACCCCTCAACAATTCTTAAATACTATATTACTATCATCTCTTCCCTAAAAGTTCTTTTAATAAGTAGGAGATACATATTTGATAGTGAGAAAACGGATAAGTCAGCTGAAAATTTATTGGACTTGGAGCTATATTTTGGCCCTTCTGGGCAAGGGTCCTCTTCAGGCTCAAAGCCGCTCAAGATGGAAAAAACGAAACTTGTGATAACAAAACTGAAGATTCTAGCTTAGTCTTAAATATCTAAATTGGTGAGGAGATACTCCTCATGAGTCATGAGCAGTTGGGCACCAGATATTTTGGAGAATTCCCCTGCTTTAGGGGAATCTCCTACACAGGTGAAAAATAATCCTCTGTAGAGGAGATGAGGGGGGGGGACAGGGGGGGATAAGTGGGACAAATTTTATGGCATATTCTAGTAAAGTAGACCTAAAAAACTGTCTCCAGGTCCATCACCCTCCCCCACCCCCCACCCAACTCTTCTAATCCTAAATAACATGGAAAATAACCAAAAAAATAGTGTTATATGTATCTCTGTTGTTTCCAGAAAAGCTTTTGGGTGCAATCTGCATGACTGCTGTACTTGTAGCACTACTGAACACAATGCCTTACTATTTTGCTGATTTCTTCTTTTCTGGTTGGAGTTTACAAGCACTTTTCTTTTTCAGGTGCTTTCACCTTCCATAGAGAAATCCTTGATACCGGAGAAATCGCTTGGCCAATAAATAACAATTACACCCAAATTGAGTAACCCCTGGACTGAATTAACTAAATAAAAAGGGAATTTATCTAGGAATACCAGCTGTCCAAGGGATCCCTTCCACTCAAATGGCATTTATTGAACAAATGATTTCTCCGGTATCAAGGCTTTCTCTACTGTAGGTGAAAGCACCTGAAAAAGTAAAGTGCTTGTAAACTCCAACAAGAAAAGAAGAAATCAGCAAAATTGTAAGGGATTGTGTTAAATAGTGCTACAAGTACAGCAGTCATGCAGACTGGACTCAAAAGCTTTTTTGGATACAACAGTACAAGGGAAATACATATAAATACTAGTTTTTTGGTTATTTTCCATGTTATTTAGGATTAGAAGAGTTGGGTGGGGGGTGGGGGAGGGTGATGGACCTGGAGACAGTTTTTTAGGTCTACTTTACTAGAATATGCCATAAAATTCGTCCCACTTATCCCCCCCTGTCCCCCCCCCCCTCACCTCCTCTACAGGGGATTCTTTTTCACCTGTGTAGGAGATTCCCCTTAGGGAAATTCTCCAAAATATCTGGTGCCCTACTGATGAGTACTGGATGACTCATCATAGCCTACTGTTGCATGACGTCCAACATGTTTTAATCCTACCATCCTGGTAACACCTGGTAATGTCCAGTTTAGGAGATTATAACAGGTAAACAGGGTTTTGACAGTAAGCTGACAGCAAGAGTGTACTTTGACTGTGATGAACATTCCACCATTATGCATTATTTGAATATATGTTTCAACGTCAGCTTGGACTCAAAGAATATTTATCGTTATGACAGTTCTTTCAGTTGGGATCAGAACCTCAGCAGAAAAGTTTTAAATCAACTTACGGTTCTCGGAGAACAATGTTGTTATTATCCCCAAACTGGTTTCCACTCGACTCACTTAGAAACTGGCCGATAGCACTACCAGCAACAGCTACATAAACATACAGCCTTAACAATCCACTCATCTTCGTAATATAAGAAAAGTTCAACAAAGGAGACTGTCACATTATCAACAAATTTGAATTCACCAAAGTGGAATTTGAGAAGCTACTAAAGACAACTTCAAGACTTGCGCATAGCTCTAAAAGCTATGTCGCGCTCTTCAGCCTTTCGCTACGAAATAAATATATTATTCCGAGCGGCCGTTTCAAAATTAAATTAGGGTGTGGGAATTATCAGCTGATTTGCAAACTAATGGACTTTCTCTCAGCTTTCTCTTAGGTTTTCTAAGAATCGTCAAGGTAAGCGTTTAATATGTTTAATATCGATTACCTTATCCTAAATGATAATTCTATCCAATGTGTCCGCCATTTGTTCTGGCAAAATTGCTAAGGTAAAACATTGAAATTCGAACACATCGGAATTCGGACACGTTGACCGAACATTTCAAATCGGACGTTTTCTTTCATCTCTCACGGCGAAGTATTAGCACTTGCAGACAAAACGGAATAGCCATTAGTTGCGAGAACCAAAAACTCCACCGCGGAATTTATGGCAACGCTGTAACACTAACAACAGTTCGGCGAGGGAAAATTCGACTAAAAGGTTTGCCAAATTTTACTTTTTAATTGTTTTGAAGTGGTTCCGTAAAGCGAAAAATTGCCGGGAAAAGGTCAGTGCTTCTGTTGAAGGTGGCTAACGTAGCTAAGTTGCTAGAACTGGTAAATGTTGCACTGATTGCGATATATCTTGTCATCAGTTTTGTTCGAATAGTTATGTGATAAATATTTATTCGGACACCGTATTTGACGACATAAAGCTATTCTGACAGTTGTATTTTGTCTGTTAGCTACTAAAAGCATAACGAACAAGTGTATGTCCGTAATGTCCGATAGCTGTTCGAGATGGTTACTCCCTTTTCGAACACAAACTCAGAGGGGCATCCCTTCCACGCCAGGCAGAAAGCTTTTATTCACGTAGCAATAAAAACCCCGGGTGAGGCCCAGAAAACGTCCGACATTCTGCTCTTTCAACAAACCTAATTCCCGAAACAATACCGGCAACGCTGTCCTCAGGATCGTCGAAGAAGAAAAAGAACGTAAATATGTGTCCGAATTACAATGTTTTACCTTATTACCAGAGCTGTCAAGAGGAGGAATTCCTTCCAGTTTTGTAAGCCAGTCTGAAAAAAAATAAGGTGGTGCAAAGTGCTGTAATTTTTCTTCAAAAACAGTTGTTTTCTTGTTGATTTTTCAGAAAAACAGTCGCTAAAAATGACCAGCCAGTTGGTAAATACCTTGACCTTGTCCCCCCGAACATTTTGGCTAGCCTAGTAACAAGCGGGTAACAAGTTGGGCTACTACTACTACTGATAGTAGTGTTGGTAGGCCTAGACCCTAGAGTCCTAGACCGACCTCCTGTTCACTAGGCCCAGACTAGGCCTAGCTAGACGTCATCACACTTTTATATTCTATATTTTTATCCTCCCCTCTAAAACGAGCTGTTTTTTTTTTAGTAAGAACCAGGTAAGAACATTACTGTTATGAAGATTGGAGTAAAAACAACACTCTGAAAGCCTGTGCTCTCTGGTTTGATCTTCTACTAGAAGTTAAAGCTTGAGCATTGCCTGAACAGGACCCTTGCCAAGCTTCAGATTCTAGAGTTCTTTCACACTTCCTTGCTCTACACTTCCTTTTATTCAGACAAGGCAGAAATATTGCTAGAGTAGCCTAAATCTTAGCTGGCTTACCCACATATGCTAGCACCATTAAGTACAATTAAACATGATTCCCAGTCAGCTTGGACTGAAGAAATTCTCTTTCTGAAATACATGGAAAGATCAGTTCAGGATAGATTAACCTCTCCTTTCAGGTTATGAAATCTTTCTGTCTCTCTTCTCTGATTATGAAATTGGCCTCAGAAATGTCCAAAAGAAATCCTAATTACCTAGGATCTAGTTAGGGCTTCACAGAAAAGTCCTTCAGCATTTCCGAGGCCATGTTATGGCTATGTAATTTGAGGTTGGCAACCTTTCCTGTATTTGATAGGACACTAAAAATAGTCCTTCAGTACTCCTTGCTGAAGAATATCCTAGCTGACTTGTCCATTTTTAGTCATTTCTTATATATGATAGGAAACTCAGGCTAGGGGAGTGTGGTCCATACTGAGCAGCTTTTTGGAAAATTGACTTTACTTGCAACCAGTTACGTATGTTGTACCTTTGTGTATACCAAACTGTAGCATATAGTGAATAGTTTTTATGAGAATATTTAGGAATTTTAACCATTGGCCTAACTGTTTGAAAACTTCTCATGGACCACTATGTACCAACTGGCCCAGTATAGACCAGGGGTGGTCCATATTGAGCCAGCCTATGGTCCATACTTGGCCACTGAAAGACACATACAAGTATAATTTGTTTAATCGGTTATAAGGCTGCAAAAATGAAAGTACAAAACTAAATATAAAAACTGAGAGCCTCTTGCGGCGTTACCAATCTTCGAAAGTGAAGAAAGAGGATGCTCTCGACGCTGTCCCTTTTGCTGGGACTGGGTTTGAAATCTTCTTCAAAAATATCCTCGCAGGGATAGATAATGGAATCTTCCTTTTCAGGCCACTTCCACTTGTTTATTCCTGCCATGCTTAATATGCTTATTTCGGCTGAGTCATGGCTCTATGTACCAGCATAGGCTCACTATGTACCAGTTTATACTGGCTCAGTATGCACCACCCGCCCTCAGGTCACCAAATCAAAATCTGATGAAACTGGTGCGTTGAAAAAATAAGTGATTGGGCTAGTTATAATCTCTGATCATCAAGGATTCAAACAAGCCAATAAGCACTTTTCTAGGATTAATCGACACAGAGATACATGAAAAAGTATGGGCACAAAATATTTTTCTAGGGTGTAGTATTGTAACTTCCTTCAAAAGTGGATGAGGAAGTCGGCCATGTTGTAAACTGTATCACATGGCTCAGGCAACCTGTTTCCACCTGAATAGATGGCAGTTAAGTTCAATAGCCCACTATGTACCTATGCCCAGTATGGACCACTTACCCCTACTAATTTCACCAATAAAAAAACGTGAAATTCAGGTAATTAATAAATATAATTGTCTCTAAAAAGTATTCAGAAGTGCTACATCCTACCACTTCCACTTCTGCTTTTAGCTTTCTTTGTAAACATATAATATGAAAGCCCAATATCTGGCAGGTGTCTTGTGATCAAGAGAGAGTTAGTGTCCCTAAAACCTGGCAAGGAACAGTGATCAGCAGGGTGTATATGATAGTAAACAGTAGGCCTACCTAACTTTGAATTGATTTTAGGATTTGAAAGATGTTCTCTCAGTAAACACCAAGGAGTTACAGTCTGGTTGCAGCAGAGCTACTACTAAACAAGAATCAGAAACTGCCTGAATTGGCCTATGGATATCTTAATAGAAGAAAGTGCATCTTATCACACAGGTAGTACGCCTACTATTATTTTTATTGGCTAGCTCTCCTGATTCTGTTGTTTTTGCTAAAGAAAGAAGAGATAGAGATGTATTGGAAAATAGGTAGGTCTAATTTTATATTTAATATGGGTGTTTTAGTTCTCAGATTTGCTCTTTGCCATTAAGCCCAGTTCTCCATCAGGAAAATAAAAAATAGGGAAATGCTAGAGTAGCCTAGCTTTGCATTTCCAGTCCAAGAATGGCGAGAATAAGATTGAACTGTGAGTTGAATGTAGTGCAACTAACCTAGTGGCTGCTTAACCAGGCAACAGAAAAGAAAACGTTCAGGAATCCAAATATTATTCGGTAGCCTCATATGCTAAGGAGGAATCATAAAAAACTGGAGAGAGATATGTTTTAAAATTAAGTAAGATGATAACTGGGTAATTAGTTGAGATAATAGTCCGGGATCCAGGCACCTCTAGCGTTCAAGGGGGGTAGCAGGAGAGCTGCAGAAGGTTTGAAGAACTTTTCTAGACCAACTTTTTGTGCTGATAACGAAAATCGTACCGCACCACTTCGCACTGATGTACGTCACCGACTTTTTAGCCTATAAAGGCCAATTTGGCCTATAGAGACCAACTCTATAAAAACAATTTTCCTAGCAGGACCGCATAAGCTAAATCAAACAAACTACACATATTCTGAATCCTCATTCGATGGTCCATCGAATGGTGTACTTCTTATTTTTTTAAACTTGCACATTTTTCTTAGAAACGTCTTAGAAACCGAGAAAAAGTGATATTTGTTTGACTTTTTTAACTAAATTGTCATTTTTCTCGGATAAACTTCCAGCAAACTACATATTTTTATTATCTCGTTGGAAAGACAAGTTCCTTACCAATCGTTTGAGCTATTAAAACTTCAAAAATATTTGATTTTAAGAATTTCTAGATTTTTTTAAAGCAGAGCATCCACGTTTTCATCAATGAGTGACGGTAGAAATTTTAAAGGAAATATATTAGTTTGACGGTAAGTTTAAGGTTAGTTTCTTACGTAGAATTTAACCATGACATAATTTTCGCTCTTGAGATTCATATTGGTCATATAGGCTATATAACATAAAGACTGAGTAGCCTATAATGAGCAAACCAGTCGTATCTCTCAAAATTTATATTATTACAAAATATTATTAGTTTGACGGTAAGTTTAGGGTTAGTTTTTTACATGGAGTCCAGTCATGACATCAGTTTTTTCCTTAGCATACGTATAGGTCACGTAGGCTATATAGCCTATAGGCTGAATAGCCTATAAATCCTATAAAGATTTGTTGTTGTTGAAAATATAAGTTTTGAATAATCTTTATAGACCTGCTTTTTGAGCCGGGAACGTAAATCGCGTCGGATAAGACAGCATCTGTGACATTTTGGCCTATGAGGGGAAATTAGGCCTATAAAGTCCAGCCCGATGAAAATATTATAGACAAAATTTAACATCCTGTATTCCCTGCAGGCCAAAGTGATGCGTTTTCTAAGTACGAATTATGTTAGGTATCTTGTCGCCAACCCCCTTTGATGGGCCGGACGCTGACGGAATCTTGCTGCGAAATCTGCTTGACGAAAATCTTGGCCGGACGCTGTTCTCAACTATTGACCCGCACTCACCCGCTTGCAACGGAGTTTTCTTTCACGACCAAACTAGATTGCACTTCGTGGCAACCACCAAGCGACGCCACTCATGGCGTTCATGCACAACTGGCTTAGTCATCAAGGCTAGCTATTGGGTCTCCCATATTCTCTGGCCCTTCCTAAAGGCTACAATCGGTTCGAGGTCCGTGTTGACCGTCAGAACTGATGTCTTTTGAATATCCCTTAGTCTCTGACCCTTCCTAAAGGCTACAATCGGTTCGAGGCCCGTGTTCGTCGTAGAACCAATGTCTTTCGTTGTACCCCTGTTCGCTTCTTCCACCCTTTGGGCCGGGAGGGAGGTTGCGGCGCAATCTGGACAGAGCAACACGTGCATGAACCGGCTTAGTCCTCTGGTTCTGACTGGGTTCGACAAAGCAGTCGGTGTGATCTGCCGTTGTTATCATTTCCTCATTACCCGTAATCATCAGGTTTAATTTTCAGTATGGATCGCAGGCATCTTTGGTAGAACAAGGTGATTTTGCGTGCTTCTGCGGTTTTCATCGACGAAGTTTGGGGGACATTTAAAAGTTTCTACAAGACAGGACCTTCGTAGTCTGGGGCAGCATTCAGTATGTTCTGTGCCTTTTTGACTTAATCGGCGATCAGTCTGTTTCAGGGGAAAACGATGGAAAGTCATAGACTTCCACCAGTAGCAGACTTCCATCCCCGGTGCTTATCCATGATCCTTTAGAACCGAATCAGTGACGCACTTGAAAAGAGCTAGAACCGAATCAGTGACGCACTTGAAAAGAGCTAGCGAGAGGATGAAACCTTGGCAAACGCCTCCCTTTGTCAAGAACTGTGTTGACTGCTCTGTTTCACCTCTCACTAGAGCCTCCGTCTGGTCATAGAATACCTGAGCAACGCGGATTATCTTGGGACCCCTGTCTATCCAGCTAGTTGTGTCTTTCTTTACTGAGTCGAATGCAAGAACAAAGTCAACGCAGAATTTCGTGGTTTCCTGTTGATGCTTGAACGATTGATGGCTGCACATCCGTGCTGCCAATGCTCAAGTATGCGGCAGAGAGAGAAGAGCCATGCAGCACACGCTCGTTGTGAAGCCCGCTTTGGTTAGACCTTGTGCGTCTGTCCCTTCAATCTCTGGAGCTTTGCAGTAGTAGGATAGTTGCGTATTATCAGAAAAATTCTAGCATATTTTGTACAATCACCCTTGTCACCTTTTCTATTGGGGGAGGGGGGCTATGATGAACTTGTTCCAGATGCCAACGTTGATGTTGTGGAGGTACAGCTAGACAGGCAATTCTAACGGTTCGTCTGTGGATGCATTACCATTGTTTGAGGGATAGTCATAGATTTTCTTTATATTGAGCGGACTGATGGTTGGAGTGTTCCTCTGGTAACGTCATCAGTTATGTCGCGACCCTCCCGTTCTTGTTTCTGTAGGCCCTTACTGTAACGCATACGGCGCAGTCGTCACGGCTTAAAAGTTAGAGCAAGCAGATTTATATGTGAAACGCGACTAACTTATGAGATGCTGGAATTAATGACAAACCTGGATTCAGCACAAAAAACTGACCTATGGGCGTGCGAAAACTTAGTTTTCCGGAGATTTGTTCATTATAGGCTATTGATCCTTTATGCTATATAGTCCATATGACCTATAGCCTACTATCTTACAAGAGAAACTAGTGAAATTACCATATCCCACGTCAAAAACCAACGCTGAACCTAGCGTCGAACCAATATATTTAGTATAAAGTTTCTACTGCACCTCATAGTCAAAAATTTGAATTTCCTGCTTACAAAAATTCCAGAAATCCTAAAAAAAAAAATTAATTTTAATACTTCAAACGATCGAGAAAGAGCTTCTCTTTTTAGTACAGTAATAATAAAAAACAGTTTTCTGGAAATTTTTCCAACAAAAATGTCAATTTATTTGAGAGATCTGACGGGTTTGTTCATTTTAGATTATTTAGCCTATATGTTATAAAGCCTATATGACCTATATGCGTCCCAAGAAAGAAACTTATGTCATAATTAGATTAACTAGTACTACATTAGATTCTAGATTCTAGTACTCCTCTGTAATAAGTTAAATTTTGTGTAGAATGATTTCATTGAGCCAGTCTTTAGGGGCCTAAATTCCCCTTATAGGCCAAAATCTCGGTTGCCTACACAGGTAACACAGGTGCTGTATTATCCGACGCGATTTTCCTTCTCGGCTCAAAAAGCAGGTCTGTAAAGATTATTCAAAAGTTGTGTTTTCAAAACAAAAATATCATTATAGGATTTATAGGCTATTCAGCCTATAGGCCATATAGCCTACATGACCTATACATATGCTAAGGGAAAATCTACTGTCATAATTGGATTCCACGCCAAAAACTAACCCTAAACTTACCGTCAAACTAATATATTTCCTTTAAAATTTCTACCGTCACTCACTGAAGAAAACGGGGATGCTCTGCTTTAAAAAAATCTTGACATTCTTAAAACCGAATGTTTTTTAAGTTTTAATAGCTCAAACGATTGGCAAGGAGCTTATTTTTCTAACTGAATAATAAAAATATGTAGTTTGCTAGAAAATTTTCCGAGATAAATGACAATTTAGCTAAAAAAGTTAAATAATTTTCGCTTTTTCTTGGTTTCTAACACGTTTCTAAGAAAAATACGTGAGTTAAAAAAAATAAAAAATATACCATTCGATAGACGATAAAAAGAGGATTCAGAATATGTATAGTTTGTTTGATTTAGCTAATGCGGTCTTGCTAGGAAAATTATTTTAATAGTGTTGGTCTTTATAGGCCAAATCTGCCTTTATAGGCTAAAAAGTCGGTGACGTAAATCGGTGCTGAGTGGTGCGGTTGGATTTTCGTTCTCAGCACAAAAAGTTGTTCTAGAAAAGTTCTTCAAACCTTCTGCAGCTCGTTTGCTACCCCCCCTCCCCCTGTTTTTGAACGATATCGCGGTCTGGATCCCGGACTATAATCACTCATCAATAATAAAGTGGATCAGAACCTTAGACCTTCGAAGTAAACGAAGAAGTGAGCCAGCTTGACAATGGGTGAGTCATTCCTATAGGACGAACGAAATAACAAGCACTGGTTGGCTACCACATTGGAATCTGGCTTGGTTTTATGATTGTCATGCGTAATGTTGTTGTATGTGAGCCTTTCTGGAGTTCCTTTAAAATGAAAGCCTAGGCGAGAATTTGCGTATCTTTTATGAAAAATCCAGCATCATCCTGACACCAATACTATCTGCCAAGAACTTAGCTAGCCCATAATGGACCACCAACACTATGCATGCAGTCTTCCTAAGACTAAGGGGGCGTTTTCGCGTGGATGGCTCTGGTCCCGTCGACCTCCCGTCGAGCTCGACGGACATTTTCGCGTGGATGCCGTCGATATTTTTGTAATTGAGCTGAACGGGGATATTATGTGGACCTTCCCACTCATATGCTCCCATCCAGCTGAATGGGCATTTTCGCGTGGACGGAACCCATCTTCCTCAGCCGTTCAAGGCCCGATCGATTTTCTCATTTTCGCGTGGACGGGATCACCCGTTCAGCTCTATAGCCATCCACGCAAAAACGTCCCCTAAGTAAAGTATTGAGCTTGAAACAATGGGCCATTTGTTGCCTGCGTTTCGGCTAGATTCTTTGGCCTACCCCACAGCATAAGTCTAACCGGACTGAGATTTGACCGGATATGAGATTTTCAAAGGATCCGACGCTTGTGAGAAATATATATTTGATCATTATTGTCTAGACCTTTTTGGGAGATTCTAGACCTTTTTTAAACAGCTAATGTGATAGTCGGTTATGGGGTAAGAAGACATGCTCGCCGGACAAGTAGTTCGCCCGGAATCCGGCCAAAACCGGAAATTTTTTTAAAAGTAAATGTTTTATTTGAAGTTGATTATATGTTCGATTTTGGGGTAAGAAGACATACTGAACACCTAAGTGAAAAGCATTTTCTACCCGGACAACTTGTTCGCCTGGAATCCGGCCAAAACCGGAAAATATGTTAAAAGCACAAGTTTTATTTGAAGTTGATTAGATGTCCTTTATTGGGATAAGGAGATACGCTGAATTCGTTTCTGAACTTTCTTTTTTTTTGCTGGACAAGTAGTTCGCTCGGGATTCGGCCAAAACCGGAAATTTGGCAGAAGTAAATCAGGAAGTTTCAATCAGTATCGTCAAAATAGATTTGGCTTATAGAGGCAGGGGCGGTTCGAGGGGGGGGCGTGGGGGGTGACTCACCCCCCCATGCTCGGAGAATCCTACTAGCAGTCGTATGTTTAGAGCTTGTCAACATGGCATTATCACGTTTTGAGCTTGCTGGAATTTCACAAATGCAGTCATCAGTCGTATATTTTGAGCTTTTCAGCATGATAGACTTGGTAGTCGTATGTTTTAGCTGGCAAAAACGACCGTCGTATGCTTTCAGCTTGCTAAATGCAGCCATCAGTCGTATATTTTAAGCTTTTTAGCGTGATGTAGACATGGCAGTCGTAAGTTTTGAGCTGACCAAAACGACCTGTTTACTTCTTATTCAAATTGATTTTTTTCGACAAATTACTGATGATTTTAATATATCTAACTTTAATCTGACCAGTCGTATATTTTCGTCCTCTCACCCCCCCCCCCCCCCCCAAGTAGGAGACCCTTGAACCGCCCCTGTATAGAGGTGTATCTGAACTTGGTTTTCTCAGATGATTAGCCTGGCGAAGACTAGACCCAATTGTCTGTATCCGATATTAAATTTTTTGGATCCCATCAAAACCTTTGATCTTGTTTTAATTGAGACAGTGGTCCATTTGTGGCCTGAGTTTCGGCCAGAGTTTTTGGCCCACCCCACAGCATAAGACTAATTCAATTCATATGAGGTTTTTCAAAGGATCCCAGGCTTGGGAGAAATCTACATTTGATCATTATTTTCAAGTCCTTTTTTTAGTAATTCGCCAGCTTTCCGAACGCTATGGTGAGAAGTTGTTCTATACCTGGGCAGGGCCAACTTTGGTGGCCATCAATCCTCTGATTGATGTACCCCATTTGTATGGCCCAAAGAAAGTGGCGGAACTGAAACTCGAAGATAAGGTAATCTGTTTTTGTCTGTATAAACCTTTCCTGGTTCTTGTTCTTTCTAATTAGGTCGTGTTCCACACGACTTACCGTACTAGCTACGCGTGACGCCACGGCTTCTTGGCGTCAAGGCCGATCGATAGTTACGACGCTTACTACGCTCCCGAGCGTTGTAAGCAAATAGTTACTATTTCGAGAAGGTTGGAACGGTCAGCGTAGTAACTTTTCACGAGTTTGAAACAAAAATAGTAACTAATAGTTACTTTTGTAGCGTATCTGTTGGTACAGAGTAAAACTCAGTGAAGAATTTTTCGAACTGTTCTTTAGTTCCCATAACTGGCCTTGTTGTTATGATTCTGAACTAGGTTCCCCAGTAAGCAGGTAGGCTACAAATATTTCTTGAAAAGGAAATTGACCAACTGAATTTTAAAGTCATGTTTTATCTGAGACACTTGGAATCTTGTCATTGTCTTGTCTCGCAAATTCCGTTTTATTTAACGGTCTTGTGTACCGTTTTATTTACCAGTCTTGTCTCGCAAATGCCGTTTTATTTGTGACAAGGCGTGACAATTGTCTCTTCTTGTCAGACAAGAAGGTCCTGTTTCGGGACTAGCTGTTTGTTCTTGTCACAGATAACTGTAAAGAACTGTAAACCGCGTTTTATTTATTACAATTGTCAGTAGAATCACTCACTTGACAAGTCCTAAATAAAACGGTATTTGGCAATTACATGGCCGAAATGTAAGACAAGACGAGACAAGTGAGAATCAAATAAAATATGGCTTAAGTTATGTACTTGTGACGGGACCAGACGATTGCCGCCGCAACTGGCGTCCATGAGCTGTCGGAGGATGGCATCCCAGATGTCTCTGCCTTGTGCCAGCTCTTGAGCGAAATTTAGCAAGCAGCTGTCCCACAGCCAAAACGGCGGATGCCACATATGGGCCCAAGGTCTTTTTTAACGGTCGCCGACCAATTCATAAGTTGACCACCTAGTCCAGGAGAAAAGCCTTGCGAGTTTCCCTAAGATTTTTTGTTGCCGAATGTTTCTCTTTATAGAAAATTTCTCTATTTATTTTAGAAGAATTCAAAGCCAAGCCCCCACATTTACAGAATTGCAGAGAGGTCTGTAAAGTGCATGACATGGAACAACAGAAATCAGGCGATCATTGTGAATGGAGACAGTGGTGCTGGAAAGGTATCTATTCTTTGTTCTTAATTTTGAGATGATCTTCCTTCAGTTTCTCCTGTCTTAAATGTTTTTTTTAAGATACCGTACTGTAAATACTCCTTGAGCCAAAGCTGACTGGGAAACATATATTCAAACAATGCATAAAACGGACACTTCAGCTACGATGCTTTGGCAGCGATATTTCGGCCCTTCTTGGCAAGGGTCCTCGTCAGTACCCCTTGCCAAGAAGGGCCGAAATATCGCTGCCAAAACATCGTAGCTGTCGTGTCCGTTTTATGCATTGTTGGAATATAATATCGCATAGTAGCTTTCGTATCCTCGGAAGGGACCCGCGGCCAGGGGCCGAAGTTGTAATTATAATGTGTAAAAAAGTGTAGTTTGTACTTGTCTATTTAATTTCTGAGTCTGCTTGTCTATTTGCTAAAGACAAAATATATTAAAAAAAAAAAAAAAAAAACTTTAACTGCCAAAAAGGTGGGCCCCGACACTGTCAACTATCTAGGAGATCTTGATCTCTATAGTCTTGATGACTAACTCGCCGTGTACCTAGCACTATCCGGAAGTGTCACCACAGTTGTCCCCGACGAACGCCGTTGATTGGTTGGCACAGAATTTGCGTCATCGTTCGGGCGACGTTTCTCGCCCTTCCCGAGGTTCACTGGCGTGTTTTGGACTTAGTCATATAGAGTATTTCCGGGCATGTATCTGACCAGCGTCCAAGAGATACAAAACTGAGGAGGCCTGTATAAAGTTGTGAATAGGAGGCTCTTAGTCCATACAATGTCCCAATTTGTATTTCAACATTTGTATTTAGTGTGTAACACACTAAGTGTTGATTTGGCTGTATTATTGATTACTCATAATTAGATCCTCTGCTCATTTCTTTAAGCCTTAAGCCCGTCTGCCATACAAGTAGTTTAACGACTGGTTCTTCAATCCTGTGAAAAAATTATAAGATTTAAAGCTGTGCAAATCCTAGGATTCGCTAAATGGCACAAACATTTACTGAAAAATTCAATTTGATGTATGTTTGCAGACTGGGTGGTCGGCTTTTTGCACAGCGTAGCCTATTCGAAATGCTGACTGTCCAATTTTATTTTATTTAGGTATTTAGGCCATTTTCTATTTATTTATTTTTGTCATTTCAGACATACTCAGCTAGACACCTTCTTCAGTACTTAGCAACCGTCGAATCCAGTAGCGAGAACCATATCACAAAGCTAGAAGACCGCTTATGTTGGTCAAATCCCATATTGGAATCTTTCGGAAATGCCCAAACCATTCGAAACGCCAACAGCAGTCGTTTTGGGAAATTGGTGCAGCTTAACTATTCAAAAGGAAAGCTGGCGACGGGTCAGATTAAGTCCTACCTTCTGGAACAGACGAGAGTATCGTCCCAGGCTGACGGAGAAAGGAATTTCCACATTTTTTTTCAAGTAAGTTCGCCTAGATTATGAGCGTGTTCCACCCTACTTACCATAGTTACTACGCATGACGTCACGAATTCTGGCTATTTTGCGTCAAGGCTGGAACACTTTTTTTAATTTTTGGTAAAACGTCACTCCACGGGGTAATCCAGCCAATCACGTTCCAGAGATCCGTAGTTACTACGCTTACTACGCTCCCGAGCATGGTAAGCAAATAGATACTATTAGTTACTATTTCGAGAAGGTTGGAACGGTCAGCGTAGTAACTTTTCGTGAGGCTGGAACGGAAATAGTAACTAATAGTTACTATTGATAGAGGGGTGGAACACGCTCTATATATCCCCCGGTCTTTTAATTTGCTTCACACTCTAATAAAAAAAACACAAAAAAACTCCTTCACTTCGAAGGTGGTGAACCAGGGCCAGGGGAATATGTCAACTGAGGAAACCATCTTGTCAGAATTTGTGGCAGCATCCAAATCTCGTATTGACAAGGAGTGGGAGAAAGAGAAAAAAATTCAAATATCAATGGGATTATAAATGTTGTTTAAAGGACCCCTCTTGCTTATTCTGCTTTTTATAATATATCTAGCTCCCATACAGAATTATAAGCTTCTGAAATCCTCACCTTTCTCCATTGTTTCGTTTTGTGCTACGAAATTTTAGCGCTTTTTTGGCCTTGCCGAGTTTTGCCCGTCACACAACGAAACGTTTGCCGGGATCATCAAGGTCTGCTGACAACTCTTTCACACATAAGGATCTGAGAAGCTTTTGTTTATTACTTCTTTTTATTTGCTCAGTTTTCACACTTTTGAACCACGGCGCGATCAGTTTTCAAATGTTCCGCCGACCTCCGTCCACCCGTGTTCTTGCGTTCCTGTCGGGAATACAGCTTCAGATAAGTAACGTTGGAGTCGCAACTCCGTCGGTGAAAGGATTTGTGCTGACAACTATCAGAGTTGTCCATTGGTAAAGTGCTTGATATTATTACTGACATAGCCTCGTTGTGGGACTACTTTTTCATGAAACTGCTACGTTCATAGTGACAATTCGTCACCAGGATTGCCATGCCATTTTCCCCAGATGATCCGAGGCGATGCCAGAAATGCTCAGACTTGAGTGAAACTGCATATCCTATTTCTAGGTCCGAACCGCAGTTTTGGATGGCGGGTGTAGTTTGTGACGTTCTCTTCTACTTTCTTGTACCGCTTATTCGTAACAAGTGCCATATGAGCTCGTAGCTCTTGTTTCACCAGATAAGGAATTCGTCGAGAATCCGGCAAAACTCGGAAATTCGGTAGAATTGAACGTTAATTTCGAAGTCCTATAGACCTATGATTTGAAGGCAAGAATGCATGCTACTTCCATTTATTCCCACTATTTTTTTTAATTTGTATCTCCCTGATTTTGTTTGATTGAGAAGGCCACTGAACAGGTAAATAGGATACGCCCGTATTTATAACCATTTAAATCTTGAGTATTCAACTGCAGTAAAGTACCTTTATACTTTCTAACGGCTCGGTTTTCACATTATTTGCATACCGGAGACTCGTCACGTTTCTTTTTTGCGTCGCTAGTATACCGTAGCAGATTCTCGCAAGTTTTAAATGATTGGCTAAACAAACCTAACGAAGAAAACGTAGGCAGTCTCCCCATCCATATTTCACCGTAATGCAACACAATTTCGAGGGGTCGACGACTCTCATTTTTTATGTTCACCATTCCGGAATAACGGAATAATCCTGACTATTCCGGATTATTCCTGGCCATTCCGGATTATTCCTAACCATTCCATATCCCCCCACTCCTTATCGAGTTTGGTAATTCACCAACATTTGTTTAGTCCGCATTTATTTCACCACATTCGGTCTGTCGTGCGGCGAACGAGGGGTCGACGACTCTCATTTTTGATGTACACCATTCCGGAATAATCCTGACCATTCCGGATTATTCCTTCGGGACGTGTACACCATTCCGGGAGAGTCGTCGACCCCTCGCACAATTCTTAGACAAGAAAAAAAATGATTATGTTGTGTCGATATTCCCCCCCTCCGTTCCGTACTCTGCGTGACGTTCCCCGCGAAACTTTTGTTGCCGAAGCTGTTTCCGTCGCAGCTTCAAATTAAGGACACTGAGGTCGCTCAAAGCTATCTGAGACAGAAGTCAGTCGGCCTTTGGAGAATGATTGCTGGAAAATATTATTAGTCTCTAAGCGATATGCATTTATTATGTTATAAGGAGAGTGTAGGGCTGTTTGAGGCCTTGGTGATTCACAGGCTTGATAGGCTGATACAGGTAAGAGGTCTGCGTAACGGATAACCGTTTAGGAATTTACGGGGCAGTTATGGGTTAACCTTCCGATGACTGCATGAGATGATTAAGGTAAGATACATTTTCATTACAAATGGTAATCACTCCAATGGCATCGACGGGTTGCTCACTCTCAAAATCGGTGTACACCGGGTGGCGCGCGTGGCGGAAGGGTGGTGGATGAGTGGCGGATGAGTGGCGCGCGTGGCGGATGAGGGCCGCGCGTGGCGAATGACTGCCGCGCGTGACGGATGAGTGGCGCGCGTGGCGGATGGGTGGCGCAACATGCTGTATACCAAGTGGCGGAGAGTGGGCAGCCCCTCGAATAGCATAAAAGCGTCAGACATACCAGTGGCATAGAAGAATGAGGCTTTTTTTTTAATAAATGGACGCCAGCTTGTAGACTTAGACGGTATGACAAGTTTAATGCAATAGCAATTGTACGTTTTCATACTTATTTCGAAATATTATGATTATGACTTTACATATTTATTTTTATTTTTAAAAAGACGAAAAACCAACTGTCGACTGCGTCCGGCCACGTTTTTTTTATAATAAATGGTTGATTGCGGTTGATTGATTGAATATACACGAAATAACAAAACCCTAGCCCAAGCCATTAGCAGGCAAAACAAACACAAACAGCAGCACGAGAATTTTGGACAAAGTTCATAGCCTGCATTGAAAGAAAAGAGAAAATAAAGAGAAACCTCAATAGCCTACTCTTTCCCCACCAATCAGTAACAAAAATAAATGAAATAAAATTGGTGAGGGGAACCTAATTCTGATCAAAAATTGGAAAACTCGGAACCTTCTGAGTCCTATTCCCAGAGCCCAGACCCTCGTCGCGAATCCGTCTTCGTTTTCTGGCGGAATCTCGACATTTAATTTTCTTACATAGAACCGAATTTTTTCGGGCATGGTCTACTTCCTGGAAGGAACAGAGATTCCTGATGTACGTATATGACTTACTATGAGATTTTTGTGCGTGAGATAAACGGAAAGCGGTTTATTTATTTCTGGACCTTATATTTCTCTACCTTATATTGAATGTAAAGTAAAGTAAGTAAGATCATTTAGTCTTAAAAACCATGGATGGACGTATTGATATTAGGTTTATTTCCGTTTAGCTATATAGGATGAAGTAATTAATGGGGTTCAGGAGCAAGGGAACCTTGTAGAGTGTGGCAAAAAGCTGATTCCAGTATGCCTTATTCTTAACCTGGCCTGCATGGGGTTAGCACCGTAGCGTGTAGTTCAGCTACCCCTTTGCTTCATTGCCTGCCTGGCAGAAGCTACGTCTAATCCGGTAGGGTAGTGTATCCCATGTTTCTGTTGTTATCGTTATGCCAGTTGTGTGTTTTTGTTGTATGGCCTCGTGCTGACGAATAAAATTGACATCACACCAAGAACATATAATCAGATAGAACTACTGTCTTCAGTCACATGCAGCGACTATAAATACCCCGACAAAACTGAGCGGACCTAGAGGTATTTACTCTAGCTTTGAGCTGATGTTGATAGCCTTTTACTCCTTTTCTGTCTTCGGCGTTGCTTATTGCAGAAGAAATAGCGAAGATTGCTTGTAGGAGGCGTACTCCGCGCGCTGACCCGCTCTGGAGCACGTCCTTAGAGCCAGTCAGGTTTGAATGCTACATTTCCTTACCGAGCGCTTCACAGCGATTTAGCTATTTGTAGAGGTACCGAAACGTGATAACGAAGCTACTAACCTCCGCTCATTCGTAGCGGACAGGGTATACTCCGCGTAGTCATAGGCTATTATATAGATAGGGAGACGAAGGTTCTGTCAGATTATTTGTTCTTGATCCCACGTATCATGATCACATAATGAGCAAGAACAATTAAAGCTAAAAGTCATCATTTGGTCAGCCTATATAACACCAAAATAAAAACAATATACAAGTATGGGGTTATAATATTTACAATTCAGAACAACAAACAAACAAAACACGATTTATTTATAGAGGTATTATGGAATGTGCATTTTCTGTTGTTATCGTTATGTCAGTTGTGTTTTTCTGTTGTATGGCTCGTGCTGATGAATGAAATTTAATGACTGACAGTCGACCTTTCTTTTTAGATCACATCCGGGTTGACCATAGAGGAGAAGACCGCGCTTCATATCAACAGAACGTTCAAGATTTTGAAGGGGGACGCGAAAAAATGCGATGCATCCGATTATGGGCAGACTCGCCAAGCCTTTAGCAAACTCGGATTTCAGGTAAACCCCTTTTCCTGCTTTTGCAAAAAGAACTGTCCAGTTCCACCCTAGATCTTGACTTGTAGACCCCCACCTCATCTCATCGCTTTTCCACCCACCTTTACTGCCGTTCAGAACACAGCACATGGCACATTCTACCACAAATCCCTGATTTTTGGATGCCCTATGCCTAACGCTGGGTACTATGCCAAATTTTGGGTACCCAAACGCAATAAAATATATGATTTGAGTTCCAGTTATGGATCGTCAGCCGTGATAGGTGAAACCTACTTGAGGTGTTTTTTATCTTATAGTTCATTTCATCGGTTTCAGCAGAGTACGATCTTTCTCGGTTAAAATCTACAAATATGTGTGACAAGGGGGGTGGACTCTCGAATATGGTCCCAAGGAAGACTATTTACGTTGGTACCTTTTCAGGACCAGGATTTCTCAAGGATCCTCAGGATTTTGGCAATACTTTTGAATTTGGGAAACGTGGAGTTCGTTGAGAACTCAGACGGGACATGGTCAGTTGATGAAGAAAAAGAGGAATGGCAGGCGGTTTGTGAGCTGGCCAGTGTAGATGGCGACAGCTTATCCAGCTGTTTGACGATTCGCACGATCTCAGCTGGAACCCTGGACAAGCGCGCAGGTGTATTTTATAAGTGAGTCCTTGATATTGCGTGAAATAGAGTTAGGATAGAGGTGAAAGCCTTGAAGCCCAGCCCCCCCCCCCAAAAAAAAAGACCTTAGCGAGAATTTGACGCCTTTCCCGAGTCTCGCATTTGGCATGAGATGTCAAGTGTAAGAGAGAAGCTTCCAAGAAGCTTCGGCTTAACCTCTTTTTCTACTAAAGTTTAACTGAAAAGCCAACTTATTTGTGTGTCATTTAATTGGATACACTGAATTATTTGGATCCTGCAAAGTGATTTTTTTTATTTTCCACTGTCTGCTCTAGTTATGAGCCTCAGAATATGTCCGGCCGTCCCAACAGCGTAAATTCTATTATGACGCTAGAAATTTTAATCCCAACACAATTGCGGCTTTTCAGTGGGCAATGGTGAGATTGGTGAAGATTGCGTAGTGCCTGAACAAGAAAAAAAAATTATAAATCTTTCTCGTAAGGCTTGCAACAAAAATACAAGCGCATGGAGGGCATGCACTGTCAGAAATTTCATAACAGATAGCGCATAACACTTTCAAGAATAACACCTTTTCACTTAGAAATAAAGTGTTATGACCAATTGAGTTTACACTATTTCGTACTATTTCTCTGACAACACCTTCAATTGGTAAAAATATTAAAGGGAACGAAAGAAATATAACAGATAACATCCCAAAGTGTTATCTGTTGAAACCGGGCATCCTTCTGTTGTCGTTATGTAACTTCTGACAGTGTAGTATTTTTACCAACTGAAGGTGTTGTTGGAGATCTATAGGCACGAAATAGTGTAAACTTAATTGGTCATAACACTTTATTTCTAAGTGAAAAGGTGTTATTCTTGAAAGTGTTATGCGCGATCTGTTATGAAACTTCTGACAGTGTGGAGGCACCACAAATCACACGGAAATTCCATTATTTGAAAATCGATTATCGGTGTATAGCGGAACAACGAAGTAACTCATTTTCAGCGGGTCTTCATGCCAATTTAAGTGAATAAGTGATGGGTAACTAGATTGTCCTATCCTAGCCCTTTTCGGTTAAACTCGTTATAAATTAATTGTAAGGTTCATTGAGTTACCGGTTATCGCGTTTTGGAGCGTGCGTCATTTCACTTCTATGCCACGGCACGAGTCGGTCTTTGAGGTTGCGCATACAGCCATGCCCTTGTAGCTTCGTCCCCCCCCCCTCCCGTAAAAAACTCGATATGGATATAGAATGAGATTGTGTGGTATATTTGATCCTTTGAACTTGATTGCCCGTAAAAGTGTATAATGAAAATTTGCTTTAACTTATATTTACAGGCAGAGACTCTGTGCCTATGGGTTCAGCTACGAGCAATTGGGCAATTGGGCAATTGGAGGCGACAGATAGTAATTGGGAAAGTAAGCGACAATGCCCCCTCTTATCCGTGACTTAGAAGGAGAGGGCTATTTTCTGGTAGAACGTGAGCAACTCTCAGATCCTAGGGGACATGTCCTTAATGCGTATGATATGAAATTTCCTGATGTCCTTGGTACGACAAATTAAGCAAACATAATCAAGATATGCCAATTTTTGAAGATTGCTTTAGCCAGATAAAGGGACCCCTTTTGTGCGCTTCTTTCATGTTTTGTTCATAATCAAGATATGTTGCAGTGGACAGGAATATTCGATGCCGGAAATCTTTTATCGTATTGACTATGGACCGAAAACCGGGGGGGGGGGGCTTGAAGCAAAAGCTGTAGGTTGCATAAGCAATAAGAAATCGAGGTTTGGGTATAGCCTTTAAAGGTCATCTGAATGAAGTCTAACACCCTAAATTGCCACTTTTACATACTGCTTACCATTTATCTCTTGAAAACCGGACTAAAATCGGATGAAGTTTCACCGTGCTATAATTTTCAGCCTTTTTTCCGGCTTGTCTTGATTGTAACGCTCGCCGTAACAGTTGTAACAGTCCATGCGTAACAGTTCATGTTGTAACAGTCCACGCCGTAACAGTCCATGCGTTTATCCATCCATGCGCTGTTTATCCATCCATGCGTTATCAACGTACGTTTATCCATGCGATAATGACAGTTTAAATATTGGCGCTAAATTTGTCTTGGGAGGTCGTAACGAATCGCCATAGGGAGACTTAGAACTTCAAGAATGGAAAGCGCCGAAATCACGGAGCGAAAAAATTCTTCTTCTCTGTACCGGTACTGTGAATGACGATCTGAGGGGTTCATGGAAGTATGGTAGGATCGTTCAGGTGTTCTTTAAACACGTGTGTTTACTTTATTTTACAGACCATGCGAGAGCGAGGGTGAATGTGTTAGCCGACGGGACTGCTTGATGCGAATGATCTATTCTACCCTATTCCTCTGGCTAGTCGGAGAGCTAAACAAGAAATTAAGTGATACCGACCTCGTTGCGGACAACATGATAGGTATGTATGGTAACATCTTCAAGCTGTGACGTTATCCGATAGCGACAGTCAACTTAGTTTTATACAGAAGTTCTCTCATCCATTCTTCTGCAAGCCTCTTACATGGGCTTTAAAAAAGAACTGAAAACGGATACTATTCCATTATTTTCCTTCTCAATAACAAGTGACATCACCAGTCCGCCTATTTTCGGTTTTCCTTTCAGAATTGTTTTCGTGCCTTTGCGCTTTGGCAAAATCTAATCTTTCTACGGGCAGTCCTTTCATAATTAAGGTCCGCCCCTCGCGTCGTTTGTGATTGGTTCAGTCGGAGGCACGGACTGTACAAGCCAATCAGAGACAATTTTTGTTGTCGACGTTATTCATGATTGGTCACAGTGAAAAGACATTGCGAGAGTTTATGCATAGGACATGAACCGTTTTTTCTTCTTTTTTCTCATGGGAACTGGAATGCAGCAACGGTATGCCTGTGATGGGATGGGAACGATAAGATCTTCAACGAACCTTTAAGCATGCCCTGGGTTCGTAGACTTTCAAGCACATACAGAACGAAACGTAAAACTTCAACTTCGCTTCTCCGCTAGCGTTGTGGACGTTGATTGAGTGTCCTAGCCTTTACACAGAAATACCTTTTACTGCATGGGTTCGTCATAATCACAACAACATCCACAAAGACACACCCAAATTTACCGGAGACTGCCGAGAACCGAGATAGGTTTTACTGCTTGGGATTAGATATTACAATCTCAGTGGTTCGGGAATGGTTTTAAAGACTGTCGCTTGTAGGTACTTTAACGCTGGGATCCATCCACAAGTGACAGAAATCTCATAATTTTAGGCATTCTTGATGTTTATGGTTTCGAATCCCTGACTACGAACAGCCTGGAGCAGCTCTGCATCAACTACGCTAACGAGCGGCTTCAGTCTTTTTTCGTCCAGAACTTTCTCAAACACCAAAAGCACAGTCTTTTGGACGAAGGTATAGATGTCTCTGATGTCGCAGCCGTGAACAACAACTCTGTCATTGGTCTACTAGACGGACCGGTTTCCGTGTTTGGGGTTTTGAATGAGGTAAATGTCTTGACTTCTAGTTTTCTTTGTCGGTGGCTTGTGGGCTCGCTAGCTCAGTTTCTCGGATCGTTAATCTCTATTCGATGGGCCGGGTCGGGTCTTTAACAGAGCACCCTATAAACAACTGGATTATTTTTTCTGTGTTTTATAATCTCTCACTTCGTTACTCAAATTGTTAACTAAAAAATAAATTAAACGACATTTAAATATTCTTCATGAAGTTTCAAGAAATCAGATATTAGTTTATAAACTTGTATATCTTAAAATGAGCCGGATTCTTGGGACACTCGAGTAGCTTTTCCCGAAGAAAGCCTAGTTCCAATAGGAGGCGAGTTTTCTCGGGGCGAAACTGTTTCACGGACGAAATATTCGGGTCGCTCGACTTCCGCTTCCGAAAAAAAAAATCGTTTTGCAAGATGATTGACGACGAGGACGTAGGAAAAATAGGCTACTTTAAAACGAATTGTCCTAATTTTTTAGTTTTTAGGTTGATTTTGTCTCGGAGACTGACAGGGCACTATCAAATAAAAGTTCCGTTTTGCAGATATCTTTGTATCTGATACAACTGTCTACAGTCGTTTTCGCAGTTACCGTGGTATCTGATACCACGGTCACAAGGCGTTTTTGCACTTACCGTGGTAATTGTTATTCAGATACCACGGTCCCGACCGTGGTAACTGATCCTGGTATCTGAAAAATTCTTCTCACTTTCATCATCACCAACACAAGAGCCTGGGTTTTTGTTAGATTGGTGGGAAAGAATTTTGGCACTTGTGATGTGAGTGGATATTAGTAGGCTATTTCTTTTGGGATGACCTCTAAAAGGTTAAATTCGGCAGTTGTCGTTTTTGCAAAGTAACCGCAGCATCAGATATTACGGTACGGTACGCAAAAACGACAAAATGCAAATTCAGTTACCATGGTATCTGCAAAACCGCAACTAATGTTCCTCTGTTTCTATTTCCGATGCCGCGAGCATGTCGTCCCTGTGTGAACTGTCATGCGATCGTCACTATGCGAGGTCGCGCGATGATTTTCTCTCCGCGGAGTTACGGTTGCGTCCCGACAGAACGAGTTTAAAGAACAACTCTTAGTAGAAATGTTTTTTTCACGATGAAATGGCTCAGAAATACCGTTTTCCAACAATACCAGTAGCCTACTTTCCACATGAAATTAGCGATTTTCTTGTTAGCGCTTGTCAACTCTATCCAGCCTTCCCGCTCTCAGACGCGGCGGTGGGACGCAAAATATTTGAAAACTGAACGAGCCGTGGTTAAAAAATGGGAAAACCAAGCAAAATAAAAGAAGTCCAAAACAGAAAATAGACCTGATGCACTACCATGTCCTCCAAAATGAAAAACAGTACTTAGAAGCTTCCATGTCCTTATGTGGGAAAAAGTCGTCGGCGGACCTTGAAGCGTCGACCTCCGATGGCGCTATTCGTTAGCGCGTCGGCTCTTGACCGGAAGGTTGAGGGTTCGAGTCCCCACGGGGACTAGGGACGTTTGTCCTGAAAAACATCGGCAGAGCCTTGGGCAAGCTCTGGATAAAAAACGGTTAGGCAACGTATTTCCTGCGGCAAACTGGACAACAGCTTCAGCGCGCGTAGTACCACATCTATGGCTGCGGGGCACGGCACAATTTAGTGTAAGCTATGATGTCCGTAGCGTATGCGTAGCGTGACCCACAAAACTCGGCTCGACTGAAAAAGCGCTAAAAAGTCGGAGGTACCAAAATGAAACAATGGTGGAAGACGGGGATTTCAGAAGCTTGTAATTCCAGAAGGGAGCAAAGAATAATATGAAAGACAGAATAACCAAGAGGGGTTCTTTAAAGGTACGTGCACACACAGTCCGATTTTCGCAATCGGATGCGAATGGGGAAACCTCCATGCGATGCGTCAAAATACTGGAGCGAATGACTGTGAACTGAACGATCTAGTTTCCGGGTCCGAACTTCGCATGCTTCCACTGAACCACCTCTTTAAGATCGTAAAGAATATTTTCTTTTTACCTTTTTCTTCTTCTTTTTTTAACTAATTTACTAGAAAGATTGGAAAAAAACACAAAAAACGAAATACCCACGACTGCAAGGGGCTCTTCCCATCCTTAAAACAAAATAACAATATCACTTTAATAATATCTACATTTTTTTTTTTCAATACAATCGACTCCAAAAAATTCTTCTCAAAATTTACCACATGCTAAACAAAAACTAATTTACTGGAAAGATTGGAAAAAACACAAAAAACGAAATAAACCCCTTTTTTCAGGAGTTTCTTTTATCTTTTCAGGAGTGTCGCTTGAAACGTTACCCTACTGACGGGTCGCCGTCACTACGCCCACCCGTCAGTTCGCCACCCGTCAATTCGCCGACTTCTAAAATCCGACAGTTCGCCCACCCGCCAGTTCACCCACCCGTCAGTTCGCCCACCCGTCAGTTATTCTCAGCATTTACCACATGCTTTAAAACAAAAACTAATTTACTAGAAAGATTGGAAAAAAAAACACAAAAAACGAAATAAACCCCTTTTTCAGGAGTTTCTTTTATCTTTTCAGGAGTGTCGCATGAAACGTTACCCTACTGACGAGCAGCTTGTAAGTAGAGTAAATCAAGCCATAGCGCCTGTTTCAGTCAAGTCAAGTCCACTGCCAAAACGAGCGAAGCGAGCTTCCGATACGGAGTTCCGAGTGCAACATTATGCCGGTGAAGTCACATATGATGCAAAGGGACTGCTGGAGAAAAACTCAGACCAGGTAGCTATATTTGGATCTGATCTTGTTCGGTGTCGTTCTGTCGAAGGGTCGAAGAACCAATGGTGTTCTGTCTGAAACTTAGGGCATTGCGACGTGCTGGGACGTGAAGCGTGGTCTCAAAATTTTTGGAGAGGGTTGGTATCGCTTCCCCGTATCCTGAAATCTACGAACCCCAAGGGAATCGTAGATATATGTAAATATGTGACCAAAGGATTTTGAGTGAAAGTTTAGCATAGTAGTTTATAGAGGTGTAATGGTTTATTTGTGAAGTGAAACGTGTAAAATCTTGTATGGCTTTTTGGCTGAATAAGCAAGCGTTATTATTATTATTTAGGCATAATGTCGGGAAATTAAGTTGTTAGCAGTCTCATTTGGAGTAGTATCGCTTGGGGTTTGTTTGGCTGTGGCGTGGTTTTGACAGATGTCTTTCTGAGGTTTTGAGGGTATTATATAGTTTCAACGCCGTGTCTTGTTAGCGTAAAGTTCTTCTGGCTTCTGTATATATGTTAGGATACCTTCCTTTTGTTGTAATATCCCTTACGGTTTGTGTCGCTTTGGCGTGGTATTGACAGATTTTGCCTTTTCGACATGATGGGATAGTATAGTTTAGTATCGTGTTGGCTCATTGATTCAGTGTCGTGTTGGCTCATTGTTCTTCTGGCTTTAGTGTATGTTAGGGTAGTTTCACTTTGGTTTAGTAAGTAAGTAAGTAAGTAATTTATTTATGACCCGCCATTTGAAAAGCGGAGTACGTAACATAAAATAAAAGAATTAAATAAAACACAACAAATACAATATACAATTTTTCATCCCTCGGCCAGAAAAGAATGCAGACTGTCATGTGCTGGCTGGTCCCTGTTGTCCATAATTTTTGGTAGAGCCGACGAAATTTCCAGAAGTGTGATGCTTGCATTTTTAACTTGGAAACGCTCCGTTAGCATGTGGCTATGGTATAACTTTGGCAAATAAAGCAGGTGCTTCGCATACTTGAAATAGCATCTTCTCATCTTCTGCAACTCCTTCTTCCGTAGAACATGTGCCACACCAGAGCGAAATAAAATGGATGGAGCACAAAAAGAGCTGTACAAATTTCCTAAAGCTTTCCGACTGTAGCGCCCACGGTTCGGGACGATGCGTCCATAAGCAGAACGAATAGATGTGCACACGTCTTAAGTGCGAATTGGGGTTATTGTGTTGCATTAGCGTGGTGTTGACTGGTTCTTGATGGGTCTTTTTGAGGTGTTGGGGCAGTGTGACCGTGACGCAATATTGTCTTGTTGTAATGTTCCTCTGTCCTTGGTATATTTTGGAGTACCGTCGTTTTGTTGTATTGCCGTTTAGGGTTTGCCTCGTTTTGTTCGGGCTGTTGATAATTTTTTTAATTTTATCGTTTAGCGGTAATAGGGTTGTGACGCACTGACGTGCTGGTGTAACGTCTGTCGGAAATGATTTCGTGTTGACATTTTCTTTTTTTCTTCGAGGTTCTGATTTTTGGTGTTGCTTCTTGTTGGAGTTTTGTCGTTTGGATTGCATGTCTCGCACATTCTTTACGGGTAATTTTATCATCTTTATTTTAGGTTCCTGTTGAGATGATTCATCTGCTGTCAAACTCTTCCGACTCTTTCATCCGGTCTCTATTTGGTCCTAGTGCAACCTCGTCACCTACAAGTAAGGCGGAAAGGAAACATACAGTTCTGGCCAAATTCAAAGTAAGCGGGGGATTTCAGCTTTTATCCCCCCCCCCCCCTTGTTTATGACACACACGCCGATGACATGTCTCATTGGCCACTAACGTTTTACGGACTTTACCACGTTGAAATTGCACAGTTCTTAAAAGAAAACTTCCACATACAAGGAGTTATACTCCCTTACCCTATGGCAGAAGTCGCGTGCAGTACTCTCGAAGTTTTGCAAAAAAAAACAGTATATAAGAAGAGGGTTTTGATTAGAAAGCTACCATTCCTTCCAACATTTCGTGAATTCTCGGATATGATGACGAAGGCGATACAGCTGGCTTCTGCTGCTCAAGAATTGTCGTAGAATTTTAACGAAATGAAAAGAACAGTATGTCAATAAAAGTGCAAACATGTCGGTGGGAAACGTAAATGTACTTCGTTAATAATCTGATTTATCATTTGATAATAATTGAAATTGAGACTAAGGCATTACCATGTTGAAAGGAAACAAGAGTTGTAAGCTCAATTGGCACTTGCATAAGTTGCGCACTTTAAGGGAGCTAGAGAAAATGTATTTTATTTTTGAACTTGGCTGTAATGATGCGCACTTTAAAGGCGCTAGAAATTCATCTGTAAGCAAAACCCTTGAGGCAAAAACGATAACAGGCCCTTAGGGATCATTGGTGTATACCGTTTGGTCAAAAGTTTTTTTTTTCGCTTTTCGGTTAAAATGCGCACTTTAAGGGTGTTTTTAAGCAAAAGCCGTGTGGCACAAATGATCATGGGTTAAGATGTATCGTTTGACCAAAATTACTTTTCCGACCTTGCGGTGAAGATGCGCACTTTAAGGGAGATAGAACTTCCTTTGTAAGCAAAACCCTTGAGGCAAGAATGATAATGGAATCATGGGGATCATGAAAATGTATATTTTCCTTAAAGGTCATCTGAATGAAGTCTAACACCCTAAATTGCCACTTTTACATACTGCTTACCATTTATCTCTCGAAAACCGGACTAAAATCGGATGAAGTTTCACCGTGCTATAATTTTCAGCCTTTTTTCCGACTTGTCTTGATCGTAACGCTCGCCGTAACAGTTGTAACAGTCCATGCGTAACAGTTCATGTTGTAACAGTCCACGCCGTAACAGTCCATGCGTTTATCCATCCATGCGCTGTTTATCCATCCATGCGTTATCAACGTACGTTTATCCATGCGATAATGACAGTTTAAATATTGGCGCTAAATTTGTCTTGGGAGGTCGTAATGAATCGCCATAGGGAGACTTAGAACTTCAAGAGTGGATAGCGCCGAAATCACGGAGCGAAAAAATTCTTCTTCTCTGTACCGGTACTGTGAATGACGATCTGAGGGGTTCATGGAAGTATGGTAGGATCGTTCAGGTGTCCTTTAAAAGTATTTTTCTTACTTTGCGGTCCAGGTTGGTACTTTAAGGAATAGTCGGATTTGGAAAGTGGCGATTTCTAAGCCAATCTTGTCGAATCTCTAATATTCCAGCCAAGTTTCATCGCCTTAGCGCATTTGGAAGTACGTTAACTCGCGATCACCGGAATTCCAGACCCCCCCCTCAAACTCCCCCCACAGTCGCCGGAGCCAATCAGGTTCTGTAAATGATTTCTCCAGAGCATCTGTTTGTTATTCCCACAAAGTTCCATCCCGATCTCTCCAGTCAGCCGGTCACGTATTTTACCCCCCACCCCACCCCCAATTGTTGTCGGATCCGGTCCGGGAAAAAGATGTTCAGTTATTAAACTTCACTCGAATCCGATCACCCGTTCCAAAGTTACACACGAGTTAATATTCCGGATTCCCCTTCCCTCCACTCCACTCCACTCCCCCAACGACTATCAGATCGAGTAAATTTTTATTTACAAGTCAGTTTGATCGAGTCCCTGATACGCCTTTCAGGTTTCGTCGTGAAAGTCCCCAAAACCGCCATCACCGGAATTCCTGGAAACTCCCACAGTACGTGTTTATTAACATTAAGAAAATGAAAATGCATTGATTCCGAGACGCAATAAAGGAAAGAGACATCAAGGCAACCACGAGTAATAAGATGTCTTGTGCGTTTTAACGCACGTGCTGTGCCAAATTTGAATTACGCGCCACTTGTTTTTGTTCCGGCATCGCCACGGCAACGCTGCCGATAATCTCGTAAGGATTTTTTGCTTCCATTTCGTGACAGGGTCTGCCTTTTTGGCAAAAGCTTCACAAACCACGTCACAATTTGGACAATAGTAAACCAAAAGAAAGGTAAGATTCATACCTATACCCTGTGAAAGTGAGGAACCACAGCTGCTTGTCGTTTAGCCAAGGCAAGTGCCAACAGTGAGAAACTTAGTGGAAAGTTAGGCTGGTACCCCATATAGGGGGTAGTGATACCCCACATGTGGGGAGTACTCCCCCATATTTGGGTAGTACTCCCCAAATTGGTAGCACCCCTCATATGGGGTATCAGTACCCCAAAATTGAGCTAGTGTCCATGACTGGGTACGATGCCAGTGCGTGAAAGAGAAATCACAACAGAAGGAATAAAAGCTAAATTAATTTTAGAATTCCGTTGACACCCTACTGAACATGCTGAATACCTGTGAAGTTCACTACATCCGTTGCGTAAAACCACACGAAGAAATGGAACCCGGACCTGTCGACCCAGTCTATCTGCTGAGGAAACTCAACGAGTGTGGTGTGATGGATACAGTGCGCCTTGCGTCCTTAGGCCTACCAGTCAGGTTAGTTCGATTTCTACAGGTATTACTTCCCGGTTCACAGTACATGCTGCAGGTTAGAATTTATATTATAGGATTTATGATATAGTTAAACGCAACTTGTGTGATGTGCCGATAAATGGTCCAAATGCTTTTTTTTTACCTTTACCAAATGCTTTGGCACGTTGCTGGACTGGAACAAACGAACCTGCATTAGCTAAATGAAGTTTCTACCAACTATAGTATCATATTTCAGGAACTTACTTTTTTGAAATTGCTGTAGGGAAAAATTAGTGCTGAGATTTCATTTTTGACACGGCTGCTGTTTTAGCTGCTCGATTGGGGCGATGACATGGGAGTTTTTTTTCAGCATTTTGATAAACTTCGGTTTTGTTATTAGTATAAAGGGTCTGAGGGTTGAATTTACTTGAGTGAATAGCAGCCGCGTCAGAAATTAAATCTCACCACTAGGTCTGCACTATGACCTCAGCAAACATTTTTTGACACGGCTGCTGTTTTTCTGCTCAATTAGGGCGATGACATAGGAGTTTTTTTTCCCAACATTTTGATCAACTCGGTTTTGTTATTAGTAAGGGCCTGAGGTTTGAATTTTCTTGCATGAATAGCAGCCTCAAAAATTAAATCTCAGAACTAGTTTTTCCCTTACCTTACCTTAGACCTTAGTTCCTCCAGAGCCATCGGTGCCGCATAGGGAGTCGACAAAGCCTCTCCATTCGTCCCGCAGTGGTGCCGCAGCGGTGTCGTCTTCCCATTCAGGTACTAGCGAGGTATCAGCCGTCCTCAGATCTCGGTCATATGTTCGCCTCAATGTGTTTTGGGGGCGGCCTCGCTTTCTTCTACCGTCCAGAAGCCAATTTTTGTTGGTTGTTTCGTAGTCAATAATCGTGTCCGGGGGCGTGCTGGGTTCGTTGTCAGGGGGGAAGATAGTTCATCCGAGGCAGTTATCGACGTTTCCGTTGCTGAGGCTTTTTCACAGGGACAGGTAGCAAACCTGTCGCCCAACCCTCCTGCTTCATCCTGGCTTGGGACAGGCTGACATTATCCATGACAATGACAGGCGGAGAAAGTTTACTGCCCAAAATAGTATTCTAAAAGTTGGTAGAAGCTTCATTCATAGTATCTCACAGCATTTTACTGAAAGGATTATAGTTGATTTAGGAATGGTTTTGTTTTATAATTTATATATTGTACTCCTCAGTTTTGAGGAAACAAATAAATAAATAAATTTATCGATTGCAGGTTCGTTTCTTCCAGGCAATGACGAGGAGCCGTGCCAAGAAGGGCCGAAAAATCGTAGCTGATTTTCCGTTTTGGCCGTTGTTTTAATATGTGTCCAAGTCAGCTTGGGCTCAAAAAGTAGTGAAGTTGCTTAGGGTTTAGCAAAAATACGATATTCCATGTTCTGAGGCTCAGGCATGGTTTTGAACAGTTAGGTGTTTTTCATATGATAAATAGAAATGATTCCTGGTGTCTTGGTGCCGTGAATAAGATTCAGCCACGTCGTTTTCAATCAGTTAAACTCCTACTTTTTAGGAATATTTTTGTTGACAGATCAAGGGCATAACAGGTAATACCGATTATGGTGGATAAATGTGACAACATATAGATGGAGTGACATGACTTTTCTGCTTTAGGGTGTCTTTCGACGACTTCTTCGCCAGATTCAGATGTCTCACGTCAGCTTCGTCTGCCAGTGTAATTGACTATCGAGACTTCGCCACAACTTTAATCGAACTGCTTCAAAGCTCCGATGCCAGTATTAATTCTAGTCAAGTCCAAATCGGCAAAAAGCGTATCTTCATGTCGGAGCGCGTTTCTGAGTATCTTGAAACGCTGCGCGCTGGAGTACGAAATAAGGCGGCGCTAGTGATAGCCCGCGCGTGGCAGCGTTTCAAGTTAAGAAAGAAGACGAGAGCAGCGATGACGATACAGAGGTGCTGGGCTAAGTTTCGAGCGAGGAGGAGATGGGAGGCGGCAGTACGAATACAAGCAGGTAAGTACTGTCTTTACGTTTTTGTAAACATAATAGCCTACCGTACTAAACATATTCCTTCAGCCAAGCTGACTACGAATCATATTTGACACTGCAAAACAGAACAGCTTACATTTTAAGTGTAGCTGACGTATCTATTTTGTAGTGTCAGATAACACTAAACACGAGTTGCGTTTGTGCAGATACCATGGTATCTGTTACCATGGTAACTGGATCTGCAATAAGTCGTTTTTGCAGTTACCGTGGTATCTGATACCACGTGTTGCGCTGCAAAAACGACAATTGACAAAATTGTGCTTTTCGAAGTCATCCCAAAAGAAAAACTGATATCCAATCACATCAGTAAGCTCCAAACTTCTTTCCCACTAATTTGACAAAATCCTAGGCTCTATTGTTGGGAATGATGAAAGTGAGATGACTTGTTCGGATACCACGATCAGTTACCACGGTCGGACTGTGGTATCTGAATATCAGATACAACGATAACTGCAAAAACGCCTTTTGACCCGGGTATCAGATACCACGGTAACTGCGAAAACGACTTTATACCGTGGTATCAGTTACCATGGTATCTGCAAAAACGCAACTATTGTTCGCAAGGCTACTTTTAGCGAAATAGTAACAAGTAAAAAATACGGAACGAAGAAATTCTGTAACATCAGCAGATAGTGTGTTACCTCATATCTGTTGTGTTGAAACTGCGCATCCTTGTGTAAATGTTATGAAACTACGGTTTAGGCAGAAGCCTATGACAGTAAAACCTAACAGAATGAGTTAAAACCTTTCTGTTTTATGTTTGACGTGGTAAAAAAAATTAACTGTTTTATTTTTCATTCCCAATGTATCGTTGTTGGCGAGCGCGAGTGGAAAAAAATAACACTTAAAAAATAAAAATAACACTTAAAAAGTAAGAATAACTCTTAAAAAAGTAATAACGGAAATATTACGCAGCATCAGCAAACGTTATCTCCCAACTGTTGTGTTGTAACTGCGCATTCATGTATAAATGTTGATTAACTCCTGACAGTATGCGCTGACACTTGGTCAAAAATTATCTATTGCTTTTTTTCCCAGTGTACCGATGTTGGCGAGCGAGAGTGGAGTACGCAAGAATCCTCCAAGCAATCGAGACACTTCAGAAAACTACTCGAGGCTGGTGCGCGCGCCGTCGCTACCGCGAAATGCGGGAAAAAAGCCTACAAGATAGCCTACTACTCGACAGCTTCAGCTCCCGTAAAAGTCCACCAGATGATACAGATTTTGATATCCACCAGTGCGCCGATGACTTTACCGACTCATCCGGAGTTATAAGCCCCTGGGAGCATTCCAGTGATAATTCCCTAAACGAATTTGTGACAATCCGTAAACGAAAGAGCACAGAGATTGAGAGGCTCGCAAAAGATTCCGATCCGAAAGCTAGCTCCCCCAGAGCAATAGCTGTCGTGTCACCATTCCGGAATGAGTGTTTCAGCTCTACGCGGTTGAATAATACCACCCTGGATCGTACAGGATTGAATGATGTCGATGCGTTTGCGGATTTGAAGCCCCACGTTAGTACGTTCGTGTCCTTTAACAGCTCAGCGTCGCCGCTGTCGTCTTTCAGTAAAAGCTGGCACTGGAAGCGCGGCATATTTTCGATACGACGCGTGACTGAGGTGAGTGTGGTCTATTTCTAGAGGCGTGGGTGGAGCAGAGCGGGCGTTCGGCTGTAAGAGAGGGTCGCCTAATTTGTCGCCTCGCGAAAATAAAAATTCGGTTTTAATTAAACCTTTTATTTAGCGGTTGGATGAAAGTGCAGAATGTTTTTCACGCGGTAGCATAGCGTGGATCACTCCCACGCCTGACAGATTCGCGTGTCGCAACATAAAAATAAGTTAGAATCAGACAAGCAAGCATTTTTCGATGGCGATGAGTGCGAAAAGGAAAAAGTAGACAACGTCAGATTCTATTTATTGAACTAATAAAGACTTTGCAAAATTGAACTTGCAGATATCACACAAGTATCTCAAAAATATAGTAGGCTGTAGGTTATAATTCTAGGAAGGGTGGGTTTTGTTGTTGTTGTTTTTTGGGGGGCTGTTAACACCCCCCCCCCCCCACACACACACACGACGCTAGTGCCTTACGCGGAACTGATATCCAAATTTCAAAAATGGCACCTTCGGAAGGACATTTTGGACGTCGGTTGCTAGATTTTAGCTCTTAGCTCATTCCGAACGTTACAATCCCTTTTACCACTGTATTAGTACTAATAACAAAACACAAAGCCAGGCTTCACATTCCAGATATTTTGGGATTCCGGACAGTCAAGCTAACCCTTCCCATTTTCATGATATGATGATGCTGATTTTGCTACTCTTCAAAACCTTCTAGATGTCCGCTTCAGAATTCAAGTATCTTTTGCTTCTCAATCACAACTGTCAATCACTCTCCCTTTTCTTTCTACGTATTCATATTACCTGTGTCTTTCGAATGTGTTGCCCCTAAGGCACCTTCCAGACATCCGGAATCTGGGGTGTCCAACACTCCGGACTTCCAGACGTTTTTTGCTTGACTTGACCTTCCAGATTCGCCTTGACGAAAGCGGATGTCTGGAATCCAGAAGGTGAAGCCTGGCTTTTACAGTTGCCGGTCATGTCGCCAGATACTAAATGAGTGTTTTACAGGTTAGCGTCAGTTTCATATCGAAAAAGAAGTGCCTGAGTTTTGCTGAAAACCTTCCTGCATCAGAGTTGCCACGAGGACTGCTAGATATTTTAGATTGACTTCAAATTGCTATTATAATACTGTGATTTTAATATGCGTGCTTTGTGTTAAGTAATGATGTACATACCATGTACCAGTAAGTAACCAATGCATTATTCTATGTGCCTTAATGACCTTTGTGATTGGTTTCTTTTTTAACTTTTACTCAGTCTCTCCGAATTTATTTGAGCGGAAAACAGCAAATTTCTTGTCTCCTTGGTCATGTTCCAACCTACTTACCACAGTAACTACGCATGAAGTCAGGGATTCTGGCTTCTTGGCGTCAAGGCTGGAACGTATTTCTATACTTTCGTTAAAGTACCTGAAGAGACAGTAGTAACCACAGAAATCGTTATTACCACGCTTCCCAGCGTGGTAAGCAAATAGTTACTATTTCAAGACGGTTGGAACAGTCAGCGTAGTAACTTTTTACGAGTTTGGAACGAAATTAGTAAATAATGATTACAATTGTAAAAAGGGTGGAACACGCTCTTTGTTTCACCTGCGATTAGTGTACCTAGGTGTAGCGACCTGTCATCGCTAGGTTCAAACCCAACTGGCCAAAACTTGTTTGAGATTGGAATAAACGTTATTTGGCCCCTCTCAATCTGGCTGATTCAGTAGTTTTATGCGAGTTGGTGGAATGTAGCCTTCTATTGAAGGTGCCTGGTAGCGAGCTTACATGGGTGGCCGTCCCGACGACCACCCATCAATTCGCTTTCTATCAGTTCACTCACCCAAGAACCCGACACTTCGGCATCCCGTCACTTGATCTTCCTCACTACGTCCACCGTCACTCACCCGTGGGTGAACTTGTGATGTTCAAACTGAATGTAAGCGAACTTATAGTAGGCTAACTGAGGGGTGGACGTAGCGACAGATTTTGACTTGAGCGTACTGTAACCGAACGTGGGGATGGTAACGGCTTCCGTGGACAAACAGGCGTGTGAGTATAATGACGGGCTCCTACTCAGGTCGGTTTTGACAGACTCCCACTTAGATCGTCTTTCTAGCCTGATTTACGCGTTAGCCAACACAACAAAATTGTCACCTGGAATCCTTAAAATTCAAATAAGACTGTTGCCATTTAATCCCACCACCACTGTACCAAAGGACACACGACACCAAAAACTTCAAACTCTTCTTACAAAATCAATTGTACTTAAAACAAACATACAAAAATCATACCTCTTATCTCTGAAAATTTCTGGGACCATAGCCATCCCTATTCTCCCTCCTACCCCCTCTGCCAGGTCGATCTTCCCAGTGGGGTCGCCCCCTTCCTCCTCTTCGATCACCAAAGCCACCTCTGAAACCACCACCACCATATGGTGGTCGAGGGCCTGCTTGTTGCTGACCACCTTGTCGAGGTGGTCCACTATTTCTGGCAGATCCTGGAAAGCGGAACAGGTTTAGCTAATCTGCATTTCCTTTCTTTGAGAGTGCGATACAGGAGGTGCTGCAATATATCGCCTGATACAATATGTACACTGTCCAGATTTTGGCATATTCTAAGAGGCAACCTATCACCAAAGTTATTGCCTAAGAGCCTGGGTCGGTTTTGCTCATCTTGTGGCTCGTGGCCGCACTGACTCGGGCTTTTTGAAGCACCAAGTCCCACTAGCAGGCCCGTATCCAGGAATTTATTTCGGGGGGGGGGGTTTGCCCGCGGAATTTATTTCGGGGGTTTTTTGCCCACGGGTCGGACCAAAAAGTACAAAAAAGACAGATCAGAGGTTAAAGCCTACAAAAAAACTATTACTTTTGTGGGTTTCGGGGGGGGAGGGGTCGAACCCCTTAACCCCCCCCCCCCCCCCCCGGGATACGGCCTTACCCACTAGATACAGTTTCTGTTCCAATACTCGAAGATACGTGACTCCTTTGAAACTCTACTGTGTTTTTCAGATTATTAGAAACCCAAATTGTTTTTTTTTCAGCCTCGCATAGACTCCTTGGTTTTGATGAGAGTAAAGGTCGGGATTCACTACCCAGACGCCCCAGAATCTGGGGTCCGGATTATGTGAAGACGGTCCCGAAAACTAGAGCAAACTGAGGCCAGATTTCAATTGTAAAGAGGCACTTCTGTCATTTTCTTAGATTTTACCCTCTCAGCAAAGTTTCTCCAAGTCAAATGAAAACTACTTTCAAATTCCCACTTCTTTTCACCCAGAATCCGGGAATCTGGTAGATTTTTCTACCAGATTCCCAGACGCGTCCGGGGTGCTTTCAGACCTGTCTTCACAACCCAAACCGATATAGAAGAAAACGGGAACCCAGAATCCGGGCGAAAAATCTGGGTAGTGAAGCCCGACCTTAACGCGGAAAAAGTTGCATAACCGATATTTCTTGCCACTGAGCTCATCAGAAGCGACAAAACTTCCGATCCAATCCGCGACGAAAAGCGCCAAACAAGTAGAGTAGACGAATCGGTCTAGTGCCATTAGGGTGGATAAACATTACACTGGAAGTCTCGGGAATGGAAACGGAAGGAACGAGTAGGGAAGTATGGTTAATATAGGTAAGACAGGTCCTTCAAATGTGAAGTGGCATCACTTCTAATAGAATTACTGATCAACTAACTAGAGAAGTAGCGGTCTGGAACTTCTTTCCCAGACCCCTTGACTGCCCAGGTCTAAAGCACTAGTATCATCCAGAAATCCTAGGTTGAGGGGTATTTACGGGATCCCAAAGAAAATGTGAGGGGAAAAAATCGGAATGGATAAATGAACTGATTTATTACATGCAGCCTAATAATACGGCATTTGCATCTGTCTGTCCATCTGTTTGTGACCACAATAGCTCCCGGACAGATCGAGATATTTTGAAAAAAGTTGGCGTGCGAACTCTCCGGGTTGAGAGGGATTGATTTAACTGAAAACTGTCGTAGCATATAGCTAATTTGCAGTTTCATAACAATTAATAAATCTATATTGTGCATTTGAACATCAAGGGATGAGAGGGGCTGTACTCGGGAATTTAAAGACGGAAAAATGCTGTGGTTAAATAACAGGGAGGAAAACAACTTCTCTGAAGTTGTGTTGTATGGTATGGCCAAAGAGACATGGGGAGAAGAATTATATTTTAAGTTGGGACTGGGGGGGGGGGCAGAATTGAGGTTGATGGTGAGTCTTAGGGCGGACGCTCTTCCGGTAGGGATGCGGAGAAATTCTATTGGTAGAGAAAGGAAAGGTACTGGTCCTTATTTTTGTCCAATGTGTGGTATTGATGGGGAGGATGCAGTACATTTGATATGTTATTGCGAGGAGTTGGAAGGAGTGTATGATATTTTGTTTTTTGTTATTGTGTTATGTTTCCCGCCATGGCCCTTTGGCTTTATTGGGAATAAATTCATTCATTCATTCATTCATAGGCGGTGACGGATAAGCTGAACGATAAAATACTTTTGGTCCTTCCCTCAGAAGAGTACTTTGGTTAGAATCCGGTCAAAACCGGAAATTTTATACTTGAACCTAATTGAATGGGGGATTGTACAATTAGGTTGATAACAAGAATCTGCTAAAGCACGATACTGCTCTCAGTTTTCGGCTCAAACAGATTATTCGGCCGGAATCCGACGAAATCCGGAAGAAAGGACGAAACTGAGCGATGAGACCAACTGGGTGGGGTAAAACAACGTGATCAGATATAATGTGCTGCCATCGCAATTTCGCGGAACAGATTTCGAATTAAACTTGACGCGAATTCGCCTTTCACGACGAGTTAAGCTTACAACGGATTTAGTATAGTTCAAGGCCGTATCCAGGGGGGTTAGGGGGTTCGCTCCCCCCCCCCCAAAACCCGCAAAAGTAATAGTTTTTTGTAGGCTTTCCCCTCTGATCTATGTCTTTTTCGTACTTTTAATCCCCCCCAAAATATATTCCGCGGGACCCCCCCCCCCCCCGAAATAAATTCCTGGATACAGGCCTGGTATAGTTATACTGTAAAAGATGGGCAGATGAGAAACGATGGGTTTGAAATGATGATTATATGCTACTTCGTACCTGGTGGGCGACCGGGTCCGCCCCCTCTCGGTCTGAATTGCGGCTCATTGTTGAATCTGGGTTTGTCACCAGCAAAACCACCGCGCGCAGGTCTTCTATTGCGAGTATCCTGAAAGAAAGCTTAGTGTAGGCAGTGCAGCGTTTATAGTACTGATTCGCTCCACTCCCCAATCGCTGGATCCATTCTTATCCAGTCTTGGAATTTCGTAAGATACAGCGGATCGGTCAATACGAGACTGATCGAGAACCTCTGGTCTCCAGAGTTACGGTGAATTTTTCGAAAGTTGCTGGAGTTCATACTGTTTAAATTTCCAACTATCTATACTACTTTACTGTTTGAAAATCGTCCTTGTATCCTAATTCAGAAATCCAGACGCTGCTTCTGTTCTTCATAATCAGCTATACCAAGAAAAAATAATCTGATAGAACCTATCTCTGTGATACGACCATGCAGAGTCGAATATATTCACCATACCCGATGCAAACGAGCGGAGGAGGAGCTACGCAGAACATCATGATTGTTATCTCTACAAACAGCTGTACCGCTCCGCAGAAGAATCCGAACGCCGTCTGAGTCGTCCTTCACAGCTGATTGGTAGTCTGCCATACTGACGTCACGTGTGACGCGCTGTAGAGCGGGCTCTCCACGCCTCCAAGGCATCCTACGGTTTTTCACCTCGTATGACCAACGGCGTATAGGGAAGTAGACGGGTATCAACACAAACCTCACAGCATGTACCTCTAGCTCCGCTCAGTTTTATCGGGGTATCCATAGTCGCTGCATGGGACCAAAGACGGAGGTTATTTGTTCTTGGCTATACTTAGCTTCAATGCGGAAAGTAATGCCATTTACACAACCGGTCTTGCCAAACAATCCCACTTACGCTACCCTTGCCCGAAACGATGATCAGGGAATTTGAGTTATTTCCCGGTTTCAAATTTTATTTCGTCGTTATACTGTTTGTCTTATTTGGAATGCTATGGATAATGTGCCCTAAGATCGGGAAGTGTTGGTATTTGAATTGTAAGTGAATAACCGTCGTACCTTTTTTCCTTTTTTTTGTCTCGTTATTTTGGCGGAATGAAAGCCTTTGATCGATTATCTATAATTAAACTGCATAAAATTATAACCGAGTAAAACCACGAATTGTAACCGATTATAACCGAATCTCACCTTTCCATAATTCGGGGCGTTGTTAGTCTCCATTGCGACAAAGTCATCAACGTGTAGAGAGGGGGGCCTGGAGGTGTTAGAGGGTCGTAGCCGGAACGAATCATTTCGAGTGTTCATTCCACGATTGAAACCACGTCCTCGTAGCGGGGCGACTGTAGAGCAGAAACAAAGTAAAAGGCGTGTAAATATCGGGGAAAACAACTGCAGGCGACAATAATAGGCGACAAATTGCTAAGAGCACCATCGGGTAGACATTTTTACGCTCTTTGTCCCTGTGCTATAAGAAACTTCGCCAGATCACTCCTTACAGAGATAATCAGTCGACAAAGGTGATAACTAGCTTTCGATATACTCATGACGAACCTGATCTATTTTCTTTTTTGACCAAATTACGTCCCTATACCTATGAACGGGATATAAGCACAGTTTAATTTAATTTAGTTGCCGTGATAGGCAGACAAGACTGTCGCTCATTGCTTCCGAGAAGCTGATTGGTCATAAAATAAGGAAATAAAGAAATACTGGTTTACGGGTCTGACCTTTGAGCTCGCTTTCAAAACTCTCAAGAAAAGCTGCAATTATCCCTTGCACAGCCTTCTCCTTAGTTAACCTCACCCCCGTTTACGGTTAATTGGCACTGTAACTGTGCAGCAAGTCCCATTTCTTTTTTTTTTCCTTCTTGGTGCCCCAAGATTCGTTTACGATCGCTTTTTCAACAAATTTAATGTATTATTTAGTTGACTGGTGCCCCCGTGAAGAGGGACACATCAATGAAGGGCAAAAGTTGGACAAGAGAAAAGGATGATGACTGCAATGTACTTACCAAAAGGCCTCTTCTGTCCTTCTATAGTCGACCTGATCAAGGTCTTTTCCTGGCCCTTTGTTAGAGGGCAACATCAATCAAGGGCAAAAGCTGGACAAGAAAAAAGGATGATAACTGCAAGGTACTTACCAAAAGGCCTCTTCTGTCCTTCTATAGTCGACATGATCGGTAAGGTCTTTTCCTGACCCTTTGTTCCAAAGCCCAAATCGCTGCTTTCAGATTTGGCTCCCCTTTCAACGATTCCCACAGGTTCTTCAACTTTGCAAACTTGCTCAACATCCGACATGAAATTCCATTCGGGAAGAAGAATCTTGGTTAGCTCAAGAATGTCGCACCGCTCCTGTGGAAACAAATGGCAACTGGGATTGGCGTGTATAGTTTTCACAGAAGGGTTTGTAAAGAGCGGAACTTGCTACCAGAGGAGAGCTCACTCCTATGATGCTAGTCCTTTTGCAAATGTAATGTGTGTATTATGGCCAGTTGGCTTTGGTAATTTTATATATGCATTTCACTGTGGCATAACACGACGAAACATTTCTTGTCTTAGGCCTACCGCATTAGTCTTATGTTTTTGCTAGTATCTCCCTCTCCTAATTTTCACTTGCTACAACTATACTAGAAATATGCATTTCTGAACATTTTCTCTAAATTATAGACCATTTGTTTTTCACCTTAAAACTTTTTTTGACCGTTTATAGACCATTTGTTTTTCACCTTTAAACAGAAACAATAAATTAAGAACCTAATAGGCTACCAACTAAGAGCCAAGTTTCCAGCTTTCTCGTGACATAAAGAGTGAGATCAAATCAAAGATCAAATTACTGAATATTATTTTTCTTCTACTGGTATACTTTTGGACGCCGTAACCTGTCCGTTAGAGGGTGCGAAATCAGCTCATCAAAAAAGAGCAAAAGAAAAAAAAAAATGGCATTGTGCACTGTCAGAAGTTTCATGACAGATAACACAATGATACGCAGGTTCAACAGACAACACTTGGGATGTTATCTGTTATGTATTTTTTTTAATGTTATGCATAACACGCAATGCTAAGAAGAGCCGAAAAAGCATCTGTAGACTTTTCCGACCTCGTGATGACAAACAGAAAAGTCATCCGATTTTTTTTTTGGCGGTGCTCGGCTCTGCTCGTGTCACTAACGTTTAAGGGATGACGTTTGCAAAATCATAACAGCGAACATCCTAAAGGGGTATTCTCGCCGTTCCCCGGGGACTCCACTTGAGGAGTCCCCGCGTTTTTGTTTGTCCCGGGGACTCACTCCCCGTATTCTCGCGAGTCTTCACGGACGGGGAATACTCCGATTGTCATCACCATCATAAAAAAAGACTCCCTTTCAGATTCGGAGGGGAATCATGTTTTGGTGGTGTTGGGGCAATGTAAAATAAATTAAAACAATCAGGACAAACAAAACCAAAAATAAAGTGGATCCAGATACATTTCGTCAACTGCATATTTTTTTTCGATCAAAATCCATTTTGGAGGCAGAAATGCATTGTTCTCGCTGTTTTCCGTACGCGGAGTCCGCGTGAAGTGACTCCCTCTATTCTCGCCGTTCCCTTTGATTCCCCGAGGACCACTCGGGGAACGGCGAGAATACGCCTTAAGTGTTATCTGTTGAAACTGCGCATACTTGTGTTATCTCTTAAAGTTTAACTGAAACTAGCCAACTTATTTGTGTGTCATTTAATTGGATACACTGAATTATTCGGATTCTGCAGCGGGTCTTCAAGCCAATTTAAGTGAATAAGTGATGGGTAACTGGATTGTCTTATCCTAGCCCTTTTCGGTTAAACTTTAAAGTTCTGGCAGTGTGTGTGCTTTCATTTGACTTAGTTCCACTTGAATTACTATTTGCAATCAAATCAGTATATAGTGTGCATACATGATAATAATCATTTTGTCTGTAACCCCTCAGAAAACACAATGCATCTACGAAGTAAGAGAAAAAGGAGAAGAAAACACTACAATAAGAGAAAAAATATCAAATAGACCGCGAAAACATAAACTATCTACAAAACTAACCTATTGTAAAAGAATACTCTTCCCTTCCGGATTCACATTATTGTTGGAACTCTGTGTAAGGTGTCCAGCTGCTATAGGGCAGTTAGGGTACGTCCGAAGTAACATAATTCTAATGTTTGGTTAAAAGGGGGAAATCTAACCTGGTCCATCTCTATCTCAGTTTCGTCACTCAGCTGAGCGGCAAACCACGCTGGTCCTGTCAACTTTTCTTCATCTATCATCGTCTGAACAGGCGTGGCAATTTGCGTCACGACAATGCGAGTTGCCCATTGGTTGATCAGTGCCTCGCTCGGTAAAACGCTGAACTCCGGTAAATCGGCTGGAAAAATGAAGGAATGGATAGAATCAGCACGGCAGTTTGGCGGTGGTCGTGGAAACAGTGCCGTCTTTACACTTAGGCCGGTGCTGGGGGGGAGGGGGGCGAAACGAGAGGCCAAGCGGCCGGTGTAACTTGTTGAAAAAATCATGCTACGGTTGCTAGCCGTATTACCTTGTTCATTACAATTCAGGTGTGACCAGCTACATTACACCATCGTAGTTTACTTTACCGAAATTATGCTCATATGTGACCATAGTGTGGCTCGACCAAGAATCGTATGTGCTATGTGCGTATGATATGATATGATATTTATTACACTAAAAGCCCAAGGGCCATGGCAATACAAAATAAAAATACATAACCTACAACATAACTATAACAAACACTTAAATCTACAAGAAAAATTCTCTGTGATTCATAGCCAACTTGAGGAATCTGCCCACTTTCCTTATAGTGACAAAACATTCACTCTTCAGCATTCGCTCCATCCATTCCTGATCACACTCATTTACCCCAAATATTTCTCTTCTTAAATCATTCAATTCCCTACATTCACACATAATATGTCGCACGCACTCATTCATATCTCCACACATGGGGCAGAAGTAAGGACCAATCCTCCCAATCGGCTTACCCGTGTACCTCCTCCTATCCCCCACAGGTAAAATATCAGCACGCATACTAATTATTAATTTCAGTTCCTCCCTATCTAAACCCGCTTTAAAATAAACACATTCACCCCATGTCTCTTTCGCCTCTGTATAAAACCTCAAAGATTTTGAACTATCTCTGTCAACCTGCCACCTCTGGATTTCCTGGTCCCTAAGTATATTTTTTACTTCTTTAGCTACTGTCCCTAACCCCAACTCATGACCCATACCCTCATTCCACTTATCACCAACACCACACTCATCTAAAATTTTCTTCACTTGGTAAGCCCATGACTCCTTACTTACATCTCTAAGGGACTCCAGATACACCGCTTTCAACATTCTAACACGTGGAAGACTAATTATCTTTTCCCAAAAACTAACCATACTCACTAAACGCCTACATCTTAAACTTCCTAAGCCTATGTCCCCCCTAACTACTAAACTATTTGTCGTACTACTCAGTCCTAATGATCTTTTAAAATAATTCAACTGTATCTGCTCCAACTTACCTGCCTTATGGAACCCCCACACTTCGGAGGCGTAATGCATAACCGGCAGTACCTTCGTATTAAATACCTCTTTATGAATCTTAATGTTATTAATATCTTTCAAATGGCTTCTTAAAACTAGATTAACACATCTTTTCCCCTTTATCTCCGCCTGTTCCACATGCTTTCCAAATACCCCTCCTTTTGGTCGCATTTTACAACCCAAATAAACTCATTCTTCCTTTACTTCTAAGTACTCCCCCCCTCTGCCGGGAGTATTTGTTAAATTATGTGTGTAAAATATTGAAAAGAATAAATGAACCTGAACCCGAAATAAATGAACCTGAACCTGATAGCGTTTTTCATTTTTGACTCATGAAAAGGGGCCAAAACCCCATGGATGGCCTATATAGGGTCCACCAACCACTCCCACCCCCCGAACAGACAAAAATAATCGTTTTTTATAGGCTTTAACTTCTGATTTTGTGCTATTTGGTCCAACCCGCGGGCAACCCCCCACCCCCGAAATAAATTCCTGGATACGGACCTGTTTGTGTCACACTCATTTCTGAATGTTTGACACTGAAACAAAAGTTTTTGCGACCCACTCGACTGATCAAGATGAAACTGGCTTAAAAGCCGTTTTGTCTATTTTCTGCGGCATTTTCAAATGTCTAAAAATGAAATAAAATCTCAAATCGTTTTGTCTATTTTTTGCGGCATTTTCAAAGGTCTAAAAATGAAATAAAATCTCAAATCGATTTTTCTATTTTTTGCGGCATTTTCAAATGTCTAAAAATGAAATAAAATCTCAATAAACAGAACATCGGGCTTACGCCCTTACCATTCTGTACTAGAAAGATCCTCATTGGTTCGTCTGTCTGCAACAATCCAATCCATAAACTTCTGGCTCCTGGGCTCCGACCCAGGGACGTATCCAGGGGGGGGGGGTATGGGGTTTAAGCCCCCTCCGAAATATACAAAAACAATCGTTTTCTATATACTTTAACCTCCAATCTCCATGTCTTAGCACTTTTTGGTCTGGACTAGGTCCAACTCACGGGTAAAACACCCTCCGAAATAAATTCCTTGATACGGACCTGCTCCGACCCTTCGAAACCCTTTCGGCCAAACCAAATCCTTTTCTCATGTAAATTTTCGTCACAAAATCTGAATTTTCCGCTAAATTTCGAGCTGTAAAACTGCAAATCACCTCAAGAATACTCTAGATGACTAACTCTTCGTATCGATGAAGAATCGCCGTGTGCCTATCAGCGAAAACGTCACCACAACCTGCCCAAAACAAACGTTGTTGATTGGTTTAAATAGGATTTGGATCAATTTTAAAATTCATTTTCCAGTCAGTTCATTTTCCATTTTCCAGCTTGAGCCCGAAGAGGACTCTTGCCAAGAGGCCGAAATATAGCTCTAATAATACTGAGTTGACGTATTATTTATTTATTTATTTTCTAACCCACTAGTAACAACAAAGGTAAATAGCGGAGTAAACTCAAGAACAAATCATATTTGACGTTTTGCACTGTCAAATATGATTGGCAGTCAGCTTGGGCTGAAGAAATGTTTAAAGGGAATGGAAAATGTTTAAATGTTTAAAGGGAAAAAACATAAAACAGTATCTTCTTTCGCACTTACTTTCCCACGTGAGGTAGTCTGAAACTGGGTATAACCCAAGCCTCTAAATACCTAACTCGTCAGAACAAAATTTTACTTACTCAATTTCTCCAGTGGCTTACTCTTCCTCAGGTCCTCCACCAACACTTCCAATGCCTTTTTCACCTGGCTCAAATCCTCTCCGAGCCCCTGAACCGCAGACGAGAGCGCAACTAGCGGCGGATCTGATCCGAAGCCGCCACAAACCGCGGCTACTTCCCCCATAGGAAGGAAGAAGCTGCGGGGAGGGACCATCTCCGGATCTGTGTGAATGGTGGGCTGAGAAAAGAGGCGGAGTAATTCGAGTAAGCTGACTAAGGACTGGATGGAGTCACTGCTGTCTTGTGAGACGCTGCGAGCGAGGAGACGGATGAAATCAGGAAGTACAGTTGGATTCTCGCGAATACACCTGCAAATATGAAACCCTTCAAATACAGAACGTGTATGATACAAACCAAACACTAATAGGTAACGTAGAGGCGAAAGCCTTATTATTGCAATTATATTATTATTATTATTATTATTTACTTTGGTACTTCTTTTGTTTTTTTTATATTTTTCTGTTGGTTGGTGATTTTTTGTTGTGTTTGTATCAGCAAATTTGGCGATTTTAACAGGGAAAATGCCAGAAAATCAACCAATAAAAAATCCAGAATTTCTGGGCGGCGTATTCAGCAAAGAGTGAAGATGAGATTTAATTGTTTGTTTGTTTGTTTATGGCGAAAGCTGAATTAAAAAGTTAATAATAAGTTAATAATAATAATAATCAAGAAAACCAGGCTTCGGTACGAACTTTACCATGGTAAAAACTAAAAGACCAACTCACCTCACAACAAGTCCAAATGTCTGATTCCTTTCGCACAGATAGCTAATGATTCTAAGGGTAATGGGCACCAACTGGAACTGGCCTTCACAAGTCCTCAAATAGTCCAGAAGTCCACTGATTATCGCCACCAGACTGTCCTTATTCGGGAGGGCATTGCCCAGACCGGATTCATCGTCTCTAATACCAGTCATGCTCACTTCAGTGTCTGCCAAGCACTGGAGAATCGTTAAGAGATTTTCCTGTATTTGAAGGTATTTTCGCGGCGTCTTCGTAAGCAGCGCCAAAAGGAGCTCCAACATTTCCCCGTATTTCTCATCTTTGTTTTGTACGAGCTGCAAAAACGCAGCCTTGCCACACGGGAAGGAGGTAACGTAACATAGAAGGTTCAGTACCGGGAGTTTTGGAACGATTCCACTTAGGTTGGACATGAGCAAGGAGGAGGCAGAGGGCGCTTCCTCCTCCAAGGAAGGGTCAACTATTTTTCCTTCCTCCTTCGATTTCTCTGTACAAGTAGCCACTCGTTTCAGTAGTGCGTCGAGCAAAGTTCTCACAATCGCCACGGCTGTCGCTGGCGCTAGGTCTGCGATTTGTACAGCAACCCGTCGCAATATCGTCTGAAGCGGGCTGTAAGCTGTCGGACTTAGGGTCTCAAGTAGTGTACTTATCTGCGGTAGCAGGGAGTGGATGTGGGCGGACCATAACTTGCGAGCGTTGAGTTGCTCTAAGTAATATTCCTCGCTTAGACCCTCATTAGTACCCGATGCGGTGATGGGTAGCGGGTAGGGCAGCAACTCGCTCAGAACATGTAGCCCGGTCAGAAAATGCGAGGCGGTGCCACTAAGGACATTCTTGAGTAGCTCATGAACCATCTGCGTCCAAAGGCTCTTTACAAGAAGATCATCCACTGCGCCAGTATCTACTTGTATTATGGGATGTGTATAAGCAAGCAGAATCTTCACAATCTCATAGCACGCACTTTGCGCCTGGTGGTGTAAGAAGCACGAAGCAGGTACAGCGCTGAGTAGTTCGTATACCCTCAATAGAGGGCTGATGGGGGTCAGGTCATGGAAGTCCGTTTTTCTGCACTTAACGACATCAGTTACGAGGCAGCGTAGAATCTGCAGTACTGGATAAACCAGCTCAACCAGACACGCGCCCTGGTTGCCAGACAGCGATGGCGCATACCAGCTGGGTTGGTTATAGTGTTCCGTGCACTTCGTCAGGATAGTCATAAATGTTGTCATCATACTGGCCGAAAAAAGCTCAACAACCGCGTACGAATACTTCAGCTCAGAGTGTTCACTGTTTGATTCAAACTTGGGAGGTACAGCAAGGCTGCACAGAATTCTTACAGCCATGAGTAGTCTTGGGGGGTAAGTGGTGCAGTCGGACTCTGCTGCCTTTACAATGGAAATCAGATCCTGCAGGCCTGCATTAGTCAGCATATCGGGCTTAACCACAATCTCTAGCCATGGGATTAATCCGTTCAGCTTTGCCTGCTCATGCTGTTTCGCCAGGTCCAGCAGCGCTTCTCCATGGCTCTTGTAGAAGTCCATGTTCTGGCTATGCTTCACCACTGTATCCACCAAATCAATCGCGTAGCCCCTGACGGCCGAGTTGCGCAGCAACGCCTCACGTTCTGCACTTTCATCAATACGCGCGTAATTCAAAATAGGTTTAATGTGGTCTTTCATGGATAGCACGGTGACGACAGCTAGCTTGCCAGCTGGGGTGAAAACTAGATTCTGGAGGCTCTGAAGCGCACTAACAAGGGTTGGGCAGTCGGGCTCAATAGAGTATGTTTTCTGCTGGGCATGAACAACATCCAAGCACTGCAAGACGTACAGACGATGCGCTAAGACGTTCCCAAGACGGAAGGACGTCGCGCTGTCCGTCTGCACGTCTTCTGGACCAAACTCCTCCCCTTTGATTTGATCATAAACGTGCATGAACTGCCTCACAACGAGTGTGGTCACTTGCGATTCACTACCAAGAAAACGCAAGCCGTGGTCCGTATCGGCAAGGATTTCAAACATGGTTTCTATCTTACTACTAAGCTCCCCATTCGTACTCAGAGCTGGGTGCACAGAAAGAATCAAAAGACTGTGAATGAACTTCCGGCACTTCAAAATGGAGTAGATTCCCGTCCAGTAGTCATTCGCGTCTGGGACTTCCATTACTGTCTGCGCGGGAAGAAACCGCCCGTGTTGTCCGAAGAAAACTTTTGGGTTCGACATGACTTTTACGATTTCACTTAAACAGCGGGATATCGAATCCATCTTCTCCCGGTCCAAAGCCTTATCCAAGCGTGAGATCTCAACCACAGAGTTGTGCAGCTCGTTTGCAGCTTCGAACAAATTCACTTTAGTTAGCAAAGCTGCAACTGCAGCCTTTGCCCTCGAAGGCTGTTTGTCCAACAATATCCCACATAGTACATCGTATTCACGGTTCTTCAGTAAGCGCTCCATACCCTGTGGCGTGGAGATAGCAGCGTCAATCGCATGAAGACACGAGAGCTTTAAGGACAAAGCCATGTATTCAGCGTTGTACAGATCGAACAGGCGTCCGAATAAGTTATCAAGTGAAGAGAGGAAGAGGCGATCGGAGCATTGTGGGATGACTTGGGCGAATTTCAGCCCGGCTTTCATGTGGCGGACTTTGAAGATGGGTTGAGGTTCGGCCATCGCCTTTTCAAAGTCAAGGGACCAGAAGAGCCAGTCGAAGAGAACACGTTCAGCAGCTGGAAAAGTTAAAGCTTCAGCGACCACACTGGCATTTTCCTGCTAGTTTGATCGATCCCCTCTATAAAAATTTGCTTTAAAAAGAGGTTCAAAAATGGTAACACGGAAGGCTTAATATCGTCTTGGTTAAAAAATGCCGACGGATGAAACTGTCCACAGGGGAGGCCAAAATCTTCCTCGGACAACGGACTACGAGACTATCAGGGATAGGATTAACCACGGAAAAGGTTTTGAAAGGAATTATTTTATTGTTTTTTGATCAGTTCAGAATCCCCGCCTTTCCCCATTTTTCGCAGAAAAAAGGTTATTAGGTATGTATTTATTTATTCTTTTACGTTAAAATTGTGCAAATTGTTCACAAATTTAAAATTGTATCTTGTGTGTTGTTTATTGTTCTTTCTTCTTTATTTTTTTCGTTTCTTATACTCGATCAGTGACATTTTATGTAAAGGTGGGTAACAAACTTATTCATTCATTCATTCATTGTTCTGCTTTGAACCAACGACTTTTTTGCGCTTTTTCGGCCGAGCCGGGTTCTGCCATGCAGTCACGCGCCGCAAAATTAGCCGAAAGCTTCAAGGTCAGCCGACTTCTATTTCACACATAAGGATATGAGAAGCTTCAAATTATTGTTTCCATTTTTGAGGACATGGAAGATAATCAGGCGTATCTTTTGTTTTTATTTCTTTTCATTCCTTTTTCAAATATTTTGCGTCAAGATGCAACATCGAAGAGAGCAAAGGCTGGATAGAGTCAACAAGCGCCAACAAGAAAATCGCTAGTTTCACATGGAAGGTAATGTTATTTTCGAAGAACGATATTTCGGCCTAAAAACGATTTGTATCACAGACAGTGTACGAGTCGGATTGGGGATTTGTTCGCGCAGTTTTTGTCAAAGTAACAGAGTAATTCTGCCCGTGTGATTTGACTATTTGATCAGTTAGCTAAAGAAAAAAATCAATCGAGCCACCAGTTGTAGGCGATCCCACTCTCTAGCCCGCCGTCACCGCCGTTACCGGCAGTGTCCTGTGACATCCAGCACTACAGCGAGACTGTCCAGAATTTTCAATTCGCTAGTTTTCATCATGTTATTTCCGATTACGGGGAGACGGAGGGCGAAACTCATAGGAGACACGCTTTCTCACGAGGCTTTTCCACGTATTTTTATGCAATCTACACGAGAATGTGTACAAGTGGAACTTTGGAACGGAGTTGCTGGTCCCTGAGACACCAACTAGTCCACTTAGGCACCTTACCTTAAATTTACCTTAAATTGCACTTCGGAGCAGTCTAAGATTTAATCCTGATGCGATGCTCCTACAGTTGTAGGCACCAACCAATATAACATTTCAACAAGAAAGTATGTACACGACGGTATCAAAACGGTAACTTACTTTCTAGGACATGTCCCGCCTCTGGATCCTGTAGCGTCAGCGCCGCAAGATACACTAACCCATCCGGAAGCAGTCTTGTAGCTTGCTCAACAGCAACAACGAATTTCTCCCCAACACCAGCAATTTCCTTCTCCCAATGATGGTCCATGAGGAGCTGCTGTAACTTCTCGCCACTAGTCTGGATTCTTTGGAGGTCTTCGTCAGTAAAACAGTGAAGCTGGCGGATCTCCGTGGCAAACTGGGTGGCACTAGGATCAGCCAAATACTGGAAAGAACTTGTAGGTTAGGTCTCTACGTCACTTACGTTTTGTGATCCCAAAAAATTATGAAACTCGGGCAGTCTGTGAAGTACACTGCACTCTTGGAAAGCATACTACCACAAACGTGCTGTACTTGAAATACTACTTAAGTAAAAACTAACTGGAAAATCGAAGACACGTAAGAACTAGATTCACATTCGGAAACCTGCAACAAAAAAAAGGCCATGTTTTTTTCCTACTTTCAGCCGATAATTACGCAGTGAACGGCTCGGGAAACTACGGACCTCCGAGCAAGACGCGTACTAGACTTTGTAAATTAATTAAAGAAGTGGGACTGAAAAATGACCATCGTCCTAAAAAATCTTACGCGAGGAAGGGCCTGACCGTGACCAATACTTTACTTTCAAATACACTGCGTAAAATCCGAACATATTTTGAAATCCAAGCGTATTTTACGCACGTATCTGGGCTTGAAAGGATCTTTACGAACACGGACGTATTTGAGAAATCGGTCCATTTTGATATAAATACGTCCGTATTTATAGAGATCCCTTCAAGCCCAAATACGTGCGTAAAATACGCTCGGATTTTACGCAGTGTGTAAGCCCAAATCGCTCAACAGAAACGCTTTGGCATGGAAATCAGGGCGAAGGATCAAGTGTTGGATCATTATTAACTCCCTGAGCCGACTTATTCAACAAGACATACAAATTTAATTAAGCCGTTTCCAGCATCAAGTACCGCCCGTCGGCTCCACTCATTCTCCCCCCTTGTCACTAATTATATCAACAGCCAATAAGATTCCACGCCTGTCGTTCATTTGTGCCTGTTCGGTTCTTGATTTGTTTCTGTATTTAGTATTAAGTTTCGTTGTTGATGGTAAGTTATTTAGATGTTGTCAGTTATTAATGTGTGTCTATTTATTTTACATTTGTTGCCTATTATTTAGCTTTTGCTATTGTGGTAATTTTTCCATTAAACCTTAAACCTTAAGTGAGTTCACTCACCGTATATTTCTTAACCTCGAACGAGTCAGGACTGAAGGTTTTAATGAACTCCTCTCCATAGTCGGCGATCTCGGTTTCCGCTTCCTGATACTGTAAAAGAACAAAATAGTCATTCCTCTTTGATTCTTGCTTGCGAAGGCAGGTGGCGAAACGTCCTCATCTTCAACCACAACGGTCTCAGAGGACACAGCTGGAAACTGCGTAGTGAGAAATTTTGAAAAGATACTGGAAAGTGGAGTTTCAAAAACCGAACTGGGATCTTCTGCAATGTCCGTCACCCTTAGTGAAGGATCTTCTTTGGTGTGCAAAAAACTTTTATTATCCATGTAAAATGACAGTGTCATATGTACGGTCTAACTTCGACTACTGGCTCGCCGGCGTGGGAGACATGAACCGGCGACATAAACTTGATCGTTACTGGCGCCGGACACATGAAATACGGCGACATTTATTAGATATTACGGTGACATACAGTACATCTTCAAATGCAATGTTTATCACGCAGAATGAGACCTCGCTCGCGAGGGAAGAAAATAAACAAAAAATTACCTAAAATCAGTCTGGATTCTGATCTGTGTCTCAAAAAGCGTTGAGAAGCGTTCTTAGCACCCAGACATTGCAAAATATAGTAACTCACAGGCTAAGTTCAAATTCAATGTATGTCACACAGAATGACGAGAGCCAGCGCGAAAAAGTTCGCAAGGGAAGAAAATAAACACAAAATTACCTCAAATTCGTCCATAACATCTTCGTCACTCAAAATCTCCTCAAAATCCTCCGCTTCAATCTCTTCCATCTCTACTGGTTCTTCCAGGCGGGGAGGAGCCTCTGCCACATATTCATCGCGCTGCGGTTCCACCGGTGTCGCCATCTTAACCAACCGTCGGTCCTGGTAAAGCTCCTCTGATGTGGGAGACTGGATTTCTGCCATACGACCTGCAAAGTTAATAAGAGTTATTTATCCGCTCCCCCGATTTACCATTTATTTTTGTCATACGGCCTATGAAGTAATTTTGAGTCGTTCTAAGTCTCTTCCCCGAGGACTCCTTTTGAGGCGTCCCTGCGCTTTGGTTTGTCCCAGGGACTCACTCCCCGTATTCTCGTGTTTCCGCTCCGATTATCGTCACCGTCATCAAAATGGACTCCCTTTCAGATGCGGAGGGGAATCAATTTTTGCTGGTGTTAGTGCAATATGAAATTAATTAAAAACAGGGGAATCAATTTTTGCTGGTGTTAGTGCAATATGAAATTAATTAAAAACAATCAGAATAAACAAAACCAAAAATAAAGTGGATCCAGACTAATTTCGTCAACTGCATATTGTATTTTTTCGAACAAAATCGATTTTGGAAGCATTCCCCGTGTTTTTGTTGTTTTCCGTACGTGGAGTCTGCGTTGAGTGACTCCCTCTATTCTCGCTAAGTTTAGAAGTTTGGGAACTAAATCCCAATAAACTTCCAGATAGTCACGGAAAGTACGATAACGTGCCTGGACAGAAAATTTTCAGTTTCAACAAAAGCATGCACATCATGTTCAAGTCGCGCCATTCTATCCGATCTCGAAACTTCGACATGTACCAGGCGTAGCAGGCCCGATACGAGACAAAGACAGTGGTACGCTGCCTGCCAGAAACTATTAAGGCCACCCTTAAACTCGATTTATCGTTGCATGAAATATTTCGTACCCTATTTACCCAACATTTTGATTCTGGCTAATTTAATGACACTCAGAAGTTGTAGGTATATACAGAGGCGTTACTAGCCAAAACGTTTTTTTTTTGGGGGGGGGCAAGGAATTTGCCGACTGGCTGGTAATTTTTACCGACTGTTTTTGCAGAAAAACCGACTGTTTTCAAGAGAAGGATGGAAACCGACCGTTTTCATGAACAAAAATCAACTGTTTGACGAAAAATTGCGCCGCTTCGCGCCGACTCGGTTATTTTTTACCGACTGGCCGACAAAGTTGGGGGTGGCGTCCCCCCTCCCTCAGTCGTGACGCCCCTGGGTATATAATACTACTATTTGTTTATGACCCACCGTAAAGATTTAAAATAGTTGAGTAATGAAAGAAAAGGAACAAAGAAAGTACAACATATCACACACAAAAACTGAAAAGCACTCAATGGAAAAGCCGGATGAGGCCGTGGTGCGCGTATAGCAAAGATGAAAGGTCTATTTTTATAATTTATTTATTTATATTAACTACAAGCTATTAATGAAATAAATTACATTATTATGGACGGATATTATTTCAAGCTGAGTGGATGACGATTCTCAAAAACCCATTGGTGGGTGATCTTTCCAAAACAGAAGGATGGGCTGTCGAAACGCCCTTCCATTTGAAGTGGTAATGAATCGTAAATTCTTATCATTATGTAAGTTCTTCAACAATCTGACCACTCAAAGAATGTACAACGAACAACCAATAGCCTATTTTTGTTTACTGTATTGCAATTGGGCCTATTATGAAAATCGAACCATGAAATAACAAACTTCCACTTACCAAGCGAGGGGGGAGTAGGCGATCTAAGCAGAAAATCATGCTCTTGAGGCACTCGCTTCCTCCTATCCTCTTCTTCTTCAAACTCAGATGCTGAATGCTTCCTATAGTTCCGCTCATGCACTCGACCCCTCTCACTAAAATCAGCCTGTGCCTCCATCTCCACTTCACTCTCAGGGTGAACCTCTGCAACACTTACTGCCTCCTTCTCAGGGATGAAGTCCAGATGTTGGGCAGCTTCTGACTGAAGAGGAACTGTAGAAGGTACTCGTTCCTCCACTGGACTTTCCATAACAACTGGTACTTCATTGCCATAGATTGCAAGAGTGACAATAGCGAATTTTCCGATGATCACCAAGCCATCGACACAATTCTAGTAAAGAAAAGAAAGCATGACATTATCAGCGTGTTCCACCCTTCTAACAATAGTAACTGTTAGTTACTATTTTCGTTCTAACCTCGTAAAAAGTTACTACGCTGACCGTTCCAACCGTCTCGAAATAGTAACTATTTGCTTACCACGCTCTGAACGTAGTAAGCGTGGTAACTACGATCTCTGTAACGTGCGACCGGATTAGCTCGTGGCACGATATGTTTGGCGAAAATAGAAAAATGCCTTCCAGCATTGACGCCTCGAAGCCAGGAGCCGTGACGTCATGCATTTCCAATTCAAAATCAATTTCACTTTATTTTACATTAATATTCTTGTCGATGACAAAAATAACAGCGGAAGTCAAAAGCAATTTAAAACAAAATTAAATTATTTAAATTATTAAATTATTCACAAAATTAAATTATTAACACATGATTTATTGACGGTTTTTCCAGGTCACCATTATAATGTGTTATGAAGTACGAACCAAATGACTTCAGGTAACGCTCGGATGAGTGGATCGGCGGTTGTTCCAGTTTTGCTGCGTTTCTCTTCTTGTTCTCTCTGAGCCAGAGCAAAATAACACTAGAGAGTAGCGCCAAGACTTGGAAAAAAGTGATAGGTACACACTCGAATAACAGCGACACTAGCACCACTAGCGACAACGAACGTCCCTATTGAAACTCATTCGGTCGTGCACCAGCGCTGGCTTTAATAACTTCATATCCTGAACAAAGCAAAAAAAGATTTAACCTCCCCAGTTTCGTCGATGTGTGCAGAACGCATCTTAGCTTTACTAGAAATTTCTAAGCCCGCAAGTTTGTCTCGCTTTAAATGTCGCAAGCGTACTGGGCGGCCCTATGAGTATGGCCCGTTTGCGAAGCAAGGAAAGCATAGGTCTTGACGCTACTCCCTATTGTTATTTTGCTCTGCTCTGAGCCTAGTGGAATGTTGAGTTTGGCGTGTCTCAAAACCCGGAAGAAGATCGCGGTGTGTTTCCGAGTCAAGGATTTTCCGACCGACCACCAATGTGTGCCTTCTCTCTCTGAGGGACTCCAACATTAGAACTTTGAAGCTCGTCTCATAATCAACAAAACCACTTCCCAATATTATTTTGCAGGCCCTTTTCTGCAATCTTTCGATTTTGTCGTTTTGATCAATGGTCAGTGCGCTGTGCCGCACTCGGCAAGCATATTCTGTGAGCGGTCTAATGTAGCATTTGTAGCATACAACCATGATCTGAGTTTTTATGCCAAAGCGGCGAAGGTAGGCGAAAGATGTTAAGAGGAAGGCGGTTTTTGAGTAAGTAGGGTGGAACATCGCCTATGGAACAAAGGGTGACTTACTCGAAATGATCTTTTCACGACGAAAGGGTTAAGAAATATCGTTTTCAAAAATACCAATATTTGCCCTGTGGAATCAGCGATTTTCTTGGTGGCGCTGGTCGACTCTGTTCAGACTTTCCACTCTCCGAAGCGGAGGCTCGGCGCAAAATATGCAAGATGGTTAAAAAGGCGGTCTTTAGTGACTTTAGTAGTTTTTTAACCAATAAGTTTTCTTTTTAGTTTTTTTTTTTATCTTTTGTAACAAGACTATAGAGTGAGAGAGTGTTATTTTATTCATTTTTGTATGACGAAAAAGTCAAATTCGGCGGTAACGCTGTGACAGCTACTTTTGAAAAATAAAATTCTATTCTAAGTGAAACAAGTGTAAATTCAAGATACGGTTGATAATAGCCATAAGCTGACGAAGTCCGAAATAATCCATTAAATGTTTTGACAGGGTGCAGCTTTTTGAGTGCAGCAAATGCTCAAGAACAACCACAGGAACACTAGACGTATGAGCGCAAAAGCAGGGAAACGTCACCCTCAACAACTGAAAACACACTGGACTGTGGTGAAGTTTCGGATCAGCGTCTAAGCAAAACTAAGCAAAGACGATCAGCAACCCTAGTAAACTAAAGATAAGCAGGCCATTTCTCACCTTTGTGTTGAAGTGAACGTTAATATTTGAGTTTTGACTGTAGTGTAAGGAGCCAAGGTGCTCAAACACACATGACGCAGGTTTGGCAAGATTGTTGACATACAAGTCTAGCCCAAAGCTTGATGGGTTGGTGGCTCTGAAAGAAAGAGTGGGATATTGAACCCTAGCAAAGTCAGCCTTTAAACCCTAGTTGGCAAACAACAGTGCATCACTTTTGTGTTGCATATTAAAGAACAAAAGAGTGCTGGGTGGCTTACAGAAGTTTTCAGAAGCGACTAAAAATGTTCGAGTCAGGTTGGGAGCCCGGCTCAAGGCAGGTATAAAACACCTCTGAGTGGGTTCTATCTTCAAAAGTTGCATCAGGATGAAACCACAATGATGATACAAGATCGTATGTCTGCGCTCCCGATGTCATGTCCACATCAGATTCAACCAAAGTGGTGGAGTTTGGGGTGAGAGGATCCTATGATACATCAAACCTGCCACCGATCTCTGGTAGTTTTTCGAATTTCAAAACAACTCAGCATTGAAAATATGTCTATCTTGCCTCAAACAGAGACTATTTTGCCTGCATTATGTACCCAGATATCTGGGGCTGGGTTGGTAGTATCCACTACAGAGAGGAGCATTAGAACTCAAGTATTACAAAGCACAGGTCCTAGTTTATTTATCTGAATTCAAATCTTGGCTTCAAAACTGTACAATTTCAAAACAACCAACAGTTATCTTACGCTTGTGAAACTGAGCTGAATCGCTGCTTCTTAGACCTAATCCAATCTTCGGTCAATTCTGTACGATATATTACAGGTTGATTACACTCACCCCATTCGGGATCCCCCAGGAAAGTCGCCCTCTATTTTTGAGCCGAGCGGAATTACTCTCACTTCTTTGATGGAGACCGGTCTTGGGAACTGAACAAGATCCAGGTTGACATCCTAAAATAAGAATACGTAAGACTGATAGTATAGTAAAGCTTGCAACCTTTATGCAGGAGCAGTTTTTATGCATGTGGACCAAAGATGCTGGTGTATGACCTATCATATACCGTAATATACGTAATTACAGTATACGATAAGTATACTAAGATAACAGCTGTGGCTAACAGTATACGTAATACTGTTAAAAACGGTGTATTTTAAAATATATATATTTTTATCAGGAAATCTGGGAGCCCTTCCTTACAACAGAACTACGACCTCCATAGCTAGAGTAGCCTACAGGAGGGGTATCCGTGCAATAAATAACGGAAATAACTGAAGCTACTACCAACTATAATTATAATTATAGCTGGTAGAAGCTTCAGTTATTTATTGCATGTTCGTTTCTTCCGTTTCCCCAACGTTGCCCCTGACGTTCGACAGCCTGACGAGGACCCTTGCCAAAAAGGGCCGATATAGGGGAGAGTCGGGTAGTATGACACGGCGGGTAATATGACACACTCTCGGAACTATTGATTCTATTGATTTTATTCATCTGTGCTTACAGCAGCTAGGAAATCTACTATACGAAGGAGAAAACGAGTTTTCAAAAAAAACTCACTCAGAACCTATGTTAAAAAAAACATATTTTTTTACCCTCAAAGTAAGTTTTTTGTCTTAATATGACCTCCCATGTGAATAAGGTGCTATAACACAGGGCTCTTAAAAACACATATGAATCGCCGTTGACTCACCTAACTTACCTATAAGTGGGCCTCAATAAATTATTATTATTATTATAACCATTTCTTGCAGGGACCTAGGTAAGGTATTTAATTATCATAAGCAGTTGAGAAACTGCTGCACAATTTAGGAGGAAATGCAGATCTCCTAAAAAATGGGGGAGTCGGGTATAGTATGACACACTTTTTGTTGGCTAGTATGACACGTGTAATAGTACCGGACTGACCTTTTGACATGTAAATTTCTATTGTGTCTGGATGATTCCATTATTTCTTCAGTAATATAAGTACTGAAACTCATCTGCAATAAAAATGTGCGAAACCTTCGTTTTTCGGGTTCAGTCACCCATGGAGGGTGGAAGGAAGGGAATCATACTACCCTCCAAAAGCCTTCTACTGAAAAACTGTGAAAAAGGAAAATATGAAAAAAATCCCAAAGATTCTATAGCGAACCCAGTACATGCTGCCAAAAATTTGGCAACATACATACAAATTTCAGAGAATTAAAAAAAAAAAAATACGTCTACTACCTGACTCTCCCCTATTGCTGCTAGCTGTTTCCATTTTATGGCACTTGCCTTCCGGCCAAGTGCCATATACCGATCACTTTTCCGTCGGTCTGTCGGTCGGTCAGTCCGGTGTTTACGAGTTAGGGTACTTCCAGATGTGCTAGGACGATGAAACTTGGCAGGCATATTAGGGACCCGACCAAACTAATTCGGAAATAGTCACTTGCCCGATCCGACCATCGTGGGGGGAGGGAGGGGTTCCGGAATCCGGAATTTAGTGGCATGCATAACTTTCGAACGGGTGATCAGATCTTCATGGAACTTGATATTTGGAAAGACGTCATGCTTCAGATGTCTCATATCAAGTCCAGACCGAATCCGATGAATGTGGGGGGGTCGGAAGGGGGAACCGGAAATCCTGTTAAACGCTTAGAGTGGAGCGATCGGGATGAAACTTGGTGGGAGGAACAAGCACAACCCCAAGGTACATCACTGACAGAACCGGACCGGATTCGTGCACTGTAGGGGGAGTTGGAGGGAGGTTCCGAAATTCCGGTCATACGGAGTTCAGATACTTCCAGGTGGGCTAGGACACTGAAACTTGGCAGACAAATCAGGGATGCGACCAGATTAGCCTGGAAATAGTCAGCTTCCGATCCGACCATCGTGGGGGGAGTGGAGGGAGGGGGAATCCGGAATCTTGAGGTATGTATAACTTCCGAACGGGTGATCGGATCACAATGAAACTTGATATGTAGAAAGACCACTTGTCTCGGATGTCCCATTTCAAGTCAAGACCGGATCCAATGAAGCTGGGAGGGAGGTCGGAGGGGGGTCCGGAAACCTTGTGACATGCTTGGAGCTGGAGCGATCGGAATGAAACTTGGTGGGAAGAACAAGCACAAGCACTATGTAGATCAGTGACAGAACCGGACCGGATTCAGGCATTGTGGGGGAGTTAGGGGGGTCCGCAATTCCAATGATCGCAAGTTAAGGTACTTCCAGACATGCTAGGACGATGAAACTTGGCTTGAAAATTAGAGACTTGACATGATTAGCTTAGAAATAGTTAGTTTCCGGATCCGACCATCCCTTAAAGTACTAATGGTAACCGCAAAGTACAAAAGAATACTTTTAAGCAAAATATACATTTTCGTTATCCCTATGAGCCCATGGGTTTTGCTACAACTGAATTCCTTAAAGTGCAAACAATACTTTAGAGTAAAATATACATTTTCGTGCTCCTGGTGATCATCTGTTTTGCTTCAAGAGTTTTGATTACAGATGATTTTCTAGCGCCCTTAAAGTGCGCACAGCCAAATGCATTGCCAAACGATACAGTCTCGTGATTTCCAAGGACCCATGATCATTCTTATCTCACGGGTTTTGCTTACAAATGATTAAAACAAACCCACGAATTGACGAATTCCTACATTCATCCTCTTACATAGCCTTGCAAGTGCCATATGAGCTTCCAGCTCTTGTTATCCATTGTATGAACATAAGAATGACTTTGCTGCCTCAAATCTGCTTCAAATGAAGCACATCCTTATCGCATGGCACTCTCAACTTTACGCAGTGAAAAGTCATAACTTTCTATGCCAAAGCAAAAGTTCAGAAATTTTTCTTCTTTATATTATTTTAATTTTAAATTCAGGGGATTATATATGCGACCTGTCAGGTGCCAATACATACTTAGACACAAAGCTGACTACCCTGCTTCCCCAGTTTAGACAGTCTATCACAAATGCCTGATTTTTGGGTTGGCTTTCCCAAATGCTGGATAGCCCATATACAAGTCCACCCTTAAACTCAAGTTATCGTTGCATGAAATCTTTCTTACCCTATTTACCCAGCATTTTGATTCTGGCTAATTTAATGACACTCAGAAGGTGTAGATATATACAGAGGCGTTACTACCCCAAATGTTTGGGGGGGGGGGCAAGGCAAGGCCCTCCAGTAGGTGTATTTTGTTATTTTTTTACTTTTTATTTAGCAACCCAAAAAGCTGCTGTTTCTTGGATCTAATGTAAACGTTTTGGCTCCTAATTCTGCACAGCAAAAAGTCAGGTGTGACCGGGACACCACCATTCAGTTATTTTAAGTTTGATCAGTTTATATATAAATGAAATGTATGTAGCTTATCATCTTATACTACCAAAGATTTTCAGCCAATTAGTTGGCTACTTTCTGTTTACCTAATACAAACAAGCTGAGTAGCCAACTAGTTGGACTAGTTGGGTACACCTCTTCCCCCAGAAACACTCTCAGTAGCCAACTAGTTGGCTACACTTGTTCCCCCCGGAACACTCTTAGAAGCCAACTAGTTGGCTACACTTGTTCCCCAGAAAGACTCTCAGTAGCCAACTAGTTGGCTACACTTGTTTCCCCAGAAACACTCTTAAAACCAACTAGTTGGCTACACTTGTTCCCCCAGAAACACTCTTAGAAGCCAACTAGTTGACCACACTTGTTCCCCAGAAGCACTCTTAGAAGCCAGTTAGTTGGCTACACTTGTTCCCCCCGAAACACTCCTAGAAGCCAGTTAGTTGGCTACACTTGTTCCCCCAGAAACACTCCTAGAAGCCAGTTAGTTGGTTACACTTGTCCCCCCAGAAACACCCCCAGTAGCCAGTTAGTTGCTGCAGTTATTCCTATACAAACTTTCTTTGTAGCCACATACTTCGCTAAAGAAGCGTCTCTGGGAAAAATTTTCTTCTTCAGTGTGACATTGAAATTGGCTTACTAAAATGTCGCCAGGTAACGTTGATAAGCAGGAGAAAAGTCACTGATATGTATTTTTTCCAGGATCTGCCAACATAGATACTAGATACTAACATATTTAGTTGTTACGTTCTGGTCATAAGAGCAAAGAAACTTGCATTGTTTTTATTTCCATTTTTATTTGATTTAAAAAAATTAAGCAAGATTTTGAACCTAAATACTTTGTTTTCATCAGTGAGACTCATATATCACATACTAGATCGAGTTTGTAAAACAGGGCGAACTGATGCTAACATTGAAGCCCCTTTTTTTGTAAAACTCCGTTTTCCTTCAAACAAATACAATAATAGTTAAAGCTAAAACAATTTTTTGAAAACTAAAATGATCAGTTTTTAAATATAAATAAATAATCAAGATAATTACCCATTGGACCTTAATCACTCCGAAGTGCAAATTAAGGTAATTAAGGTAATTTAACAATCATTAATAAATGTTGATTTTGCACAGAGAAACCTAGAATGCAAAGAGGTTTTGAGATACTTAAATACACTTCAGAGACATCTAACATAGGCTATGTTCAACAAGAATGCATGCTGAAGAGCTGAAGAAGAAGAATTTTCCCAGAAATACTTCTGTAGCCAAGTATGTGGCTACAAACTTTTGATATTATTGGGTCATTCTCTGTCAATAAAACGGGGACTAAAAAAAGTGCGACTCCGATTTTGATGAAATTTGGATATGCTATGGGTCTTAGTCCTAGAATAAGCCCTGTAAAAGGATTCGACAAAATTTTGAACGGTTTCCGAGTTGCGGCCATTTTTAGTGGGCCGAAACTCGAGAAAAAGGCTTGAAAAACGTAAAAAAAAGACTTTTCTTAGGAATTTTTTTTTCTGGAACCAAACAAGCTAGAGAGTTCTGGTTTGTGTCTTTCTGATGCAGTTATCTTGAGCTTTTTGACAGAATTTCTTCAAATGACCAGTTTGAAAACTTGTATCAAATGTTGAGGTTTTCATTCAGTAGTTCAGAATACGATTTTTGCCAAGTTTAAGGGAATATCACAAATTTTCTGGAAGCACTGCGGAGCTAATAATAACAAAGTATCTAGAACTGGTAAAAATCTATCTTTTGACGTTGACCCGAAGTCTCTAGCTCATCTGGCTCAGATTCTAGGTGCCTGTAAAAGCTGCAGTTTGACAAAAAGTAGCAAAAATGCCAATCTTTGAGGTTAATTATCTCTGTGTAACCTCCGTAAATTTTTTTCTTTCTTTTTTCATTCGAAAGAGCATATTCTCGCCTTTCTTTTGGTACCATAGCGATCTTCCACCTTTTGAGTTTAGACACTTTTTTTGGCAATTGAATTCGACCTGCTTTAGGACAGAAAATCTCACTTAAAATGTGCATTTTTGCAATTTTGTAATTTTTTTCGGCTGTTTTACTTGATTAAACTGCTCTCGGCGTTACGCGTTGGTTGCTGGCTTCTTATAATGCCAAACTTCGAACTTTTCGTCGCACTGAACTACAGTAGAGGTATGCTTATGTGAACGTTTGTTGACTTCAGATTTTGCTATTTTCATGCACTATTATCTCTGTGTAACCTCCGTAAATTTTTTTCTTTCTTTTTTCATTCGAAAGAGCATATTCTCGCCTTTCTTTTGGTACCATAGCGATCTTCCACCCTTTGAGTTTAGACACTTTTTTTGGCAATTGAATTCGACCCCACTTTTTTTGGCAATTGAATTCGACCTGCTTTAGGTCTAGAAGGATTGAAGTTGACGCACTTTGAGACTAACAATCTCGTTAAAAACGTGCAGCAACTTTTATTGTAAATTTTACTACGGCTGTTAGCGTCGAGGGGTCGACGACTCTCATTTTTTATGTACATCATTCCGAAATAACGGAATAATCCTGACCATTCCGGATTATTCCTGGCCATTCAGGATTATTCCTAACCATTCCGGATTAGCTAAGGCACGAAGTTTTGATCAGGTTCGTCAAAACAGACATGATTATATGGGTAAATACACATGCGAAGGTTCGACGACTCTCATTTGTTATGTAGCCTACATCATTCCGGAATATTCCTGACCATTCCGGATTATTCCTTCGGGGCGTGTACACCATTCAGGGAGAGTCGTCGCCCCCTCGATTGGCGTAACTCGCTGGTTGCTGGGTTCTTGTAATGGCCCACTTCGAACATCTCATCGTACTGAACGAATTGCACAGCTTACGTATCTAGGCAGTTCTGCAAGCTCGATTTCTTTTTGGGACACAGTGGCGCGGGAGCAACAACCATGCGAAGTGCAGTGACGTCGTGAATAGATAGGTAATTTGTAGCAGCCAAACAGAATTGCGCTCCCGCCTATGGTGTTCGGGTACGATCTACGCGTTAGGAACACAGTGGCGCGGGAGCAACAGTCATGCAAGTGCAGTGACGTCGTGAATAGATAGGTAAGTTGAAGCAGCCAAACAAAATTGCACTCCCGCCTATGGTGTTCGGGTACGATCTACGGAGGCGCCAAGTTCAAAGCTGTGTACCAAAAGCTTCTCAAGGGGAAGATAGGAGCTTGCTTAACTGCCTAGATACGTAAGCTGTGACGAATTGGCGGTGCGTACCCTCTGGCAAATACACAAGTTGCTTGGTGGAATGAATGCTACGTACTACGTACAACCAACGCGTAACGCCGAGAGCAGTTTAATCAAGTAAAACAGCCGAAAAAAATCACAAAATTGCAAAAATGCACATTTTAAGTGAGATTTTTAGTCCTAAACCAGGTCGAACTGAATTGCCAAAAAAAGTGTCTAAACTCAAAAGGTGGAAGATCGCTATGGTACCAAAAGAAAGGCAAGAATATGCTCTTTCGAATGAAAAAAGAAAGAAAAAAATTTACGGAGGTTACACAGAGATAATTAACCTCAAAGATTGGCATTTTTGCTACTTTTTGTCAAAATGCAGCTTTTACAGGCACCTAGAATCTGAGCCAGATGAGCTAGACACTTCGGGTCAACGTCAAAAGATAGCTTTTTACCAGTTCTAGATACCTTGTTATTATTAGCTCCGCAGTGCTTCCAGAAATTTTCTGATATTCCCTTAAACTTGGCAAAAATCGTATTCTGAACTACTGAATGAAAACCTCAACATTTGATACAAGTTTTCAAACTGGTCGTTTGAAGAAATTCTGTCAAAAAGCTCAAGATAACTGCATCAGAAAGACACAAACCAGAACTCTCTAGCTTGTTTGGTTCCAGAAAAAAAAATTCCTAAGAAAAGTCTTTTTTTTACGTTTTTCAAGCCTTTTTCTCGAGTTTCGGCCCACTAAAAATGGCCGCAACTCGGAAACCGTTCGAAATTTTGTCGAATCCTTTTACAGGGCTTATTCTAGGACTAAGACCCATAGCATATCCAAATTTCATCAAAATCGGAGTCACACTTTTTTTAGTCCCTGTTTTATTGACAGAGAATGACCCTATTATGTGATCAGCTACATAAGGTAAAACATTGGAATTCGAACACATCGGAATTCGGACAGATTGATCGAACAATTCAAATCGCACGTTTTCTTTCATCTCGCACGGCGAAGTGTTCGCACTTGCAGACAAAACGGAATAGCCATTAGTTGCGAGAATCAAAAACTCGATCACCACTGTTTTATGGCAACGCTGTAACAATTCGGCGAGGGAAAATTCAAGTAAAAGGTTTGCCAAATTTAACTTTTTAATTGTTTTGAAGTGGTTCCGTAAGGCGAAAACTTGCCGGGAAAAGGTCAGTGCTTTTGTTGAAGGTGGCTAACGTTGCTATGTTGCTAGAATTGGTAAATGTTGCACTGATTGCGATATATCCTGTCATTAGTTTTGTTCTTTTGTTCACCGTATTTGACGACATAAAGCTATTCGGACAGTTGTATTTTGTCTGTTCGCGACTAAAAGCATAACGAACAAGCGTATGTCCGTAGTGTCTGATAGCTGTTCGAGATGGTTACTCCCTGTTCAAACACAAACGCAGAGGGGCATCCCTTCCACGCCAGAAAGCTTTTATTCTCGTAGAAGTAAAAACCCCAGGAGAGGCTCAGAAAACGTCAGACATTCTGCTCTTTCAACAAACCTAATTCGCAAAACGATACCGGCAACCCTGCCCTCACGAATGTCAAAGAAGAAAAAGAACGTAATTATGTATTTATGTGTCTGAATATCAATGTTTTACCTTACATTTCTTATATATATAAATGACTAAATTTTACTTAAGCTGAATAGTGGATATCCTTCTGACCAAGCTCCAAGACTCAACATACAGCCAACAGGAAACTTACGCAGAACATGAATCACACTTACCCCAAGTCCGTCATGTACAAAGGTGTCAAAGAACAGTAGCTCAGGTTCCATGTCAAGGTTACAAGAACCTTGCTTCTCTAGAAAACAGAACACAGCAGAAAACTGTGAAATATTCCAAAACAAGCTATGTTATTATTTATATTTTCTATCTTGATTGATTCTTGACTTCCTCTTTCTATTTGGGTTAGGACCGGCAGAAGTCGCCATCTCTTATTAGCAGCTAATGCTTACTAACTAAATCTCTAGATGACGTTTTAGACAGTGTCGTTGCACAAGCGGGGAAACGTAAGCAACGAATGCGAAATCGATGCCCTGACGATGACGATATCTAACTGCGGTTCTTTTGAGATAAGACGACATTCGTCATGATGTCCGTCCATCTACCAAAGTCACCGTCACACAAAGGCCGTTTCGCACGGTCTCAGGTCTGGAAAGTTGCACTAGTTTATCAGTGTCCGGCCAAATATTTCAAGTACTACTTAAGCACAAAATCGAAGTAGTTGGGTTTTACTTAAGTACCAACAAACTTTCAAGTACTGACTCAAGCCTATTATGTTCAGGTCACATCGATTTACACACTGAAATGCTTCTTTGGCAGCAGAAAAAAACACTTTCTACTTCAAAAGAACTTCGGAAAAAAACTGATGAAACTCGGGCAGTCTGTGACGCACACTGCACCCTTGGTAAGCATATTACTAGACGGTTGGAGCTCTCTTCAAAGCTGCAAAGACGATCGATTGTCGACACTAGGCTAAATCAACCGTCGATTTTCGTAGAACGAACTTTTTCGTTGGATGTGTGGTACCTTTACGTGCTGGTACCTCTATGTCTGAACTATTCAGCAACTATAACGGTAAACGATTGTTGAAAAATACTGATTTTTCTGTGTTACAGGCAGCAGCGGTCTTTCTTCAGAAGTGACCTTACTAATCTGGAATTGAACATTTGCTGAGCTTCGCTTCATTAGCTATTGCAATGCACGCTTTTGTTGAAATTCAAATTCTCCGCGCCTGGAAGAATTTTGTCTTGTCGGAACAACAGTTTATCTTCTGAACGTCACGGCAGATGAAAAAAAACAAAAAAGTCTCTTAGCAGATTCAAATAATTTAATGGATTCAAATCCAATATTTAACAAGAAGCTGGCCTTTCAGTTAAACTTTAAATACACAGAACTGGCCCTTCGATATATCGCGCTCTTTGGTGCGTTCTGGCGTCAGCCAATCTGCGATGAGCCAGGTCAACGGGCCGTGTAAAAATCTCAGTTTTCGGAACCAATTCAATCAAAAGCGATCTCCTCCCGCGAAAACGCTATTTCTTCAAATTTCCTTTCTGACGGTGGCGCGGTTTAAACCCTAAGCGACCAGAAACTCGACAATTCAAGCGAGCAATTTAATGTGAACTCCTTACAAAAAAGGTGACGAACCTGAACCCCTTCGTTTAACGATCAAAACAAAATCAACGAAACAAAATAACTTATGCAAATACCTGCTCCGTCGTCCTCCCTGGACGGGCAATAGTAAAATAACCGCGACTTAAAAAATCACTGGACCGCTAAAAGCAATCGGACAAATTTTAACAATAGGCTTGTGTCAATCATGAATGGGAAAGTGTTGTTTTACAAATTTTAGATAGGTCACGATGTCGCAATGAATTCGCTTCTTTCTTTTGTCACATAGTTATTACTTATCCTTTTCTTTACTCCGTCTATCCCTTGTGTTTTTGATGGGTAACAAACAAATTATTAATTTTATTACTGCACATTTATAGTGTGTGATTCCTCAAATATAAGATTAAAAACAGTCTTAAATTTCGGACATAAATTTCCACCATTATGTCGTATTTCTTGGCATCAACCCCGCCGACAGGGCCCATTGGCGTCAAGTGACAGCGTCCTTAGTTTCTACGCTAGTGAATATTATGAACAATATTAACTAATATTATTAACTATTGGCAGTAATACTCTATATGACTAAGTCCAAAACACGCCAGTGAACCTCGGGAAGAACGAAAAACGTCGCCCGAACGATGACTCAAATCCTATGTCAACCAATCAACAGGGTTCGTTGGGGACAGCTGTGGTGACTTCGCTAGGCACACGGCGATTCTTCGCCGGCACGAAGAGTTAGTCATCAAGAGTATAAACATGGGCTAATAACAAATTACCGTTTTTGCTCTTCTCAGTTCTCGCTTTTGACAAAAACACTAATTTAGCCACTAGTTATAATACCTGTTTTTACGGATTGAACATCCGCGCTTTGCTGACAAATCAGCAAGGACAACGAGAATCGAGAAGTGACTATCGCTTCCGCCCTTTGTTGACCAATCAGGAAGGAGAACGGAGAACGACTATCGATGCAACTTCTCGATTCTTTCCCCGTTCTCGATTCTGACAAAACGCAAGAAAAGGAGAGTTGGCTTCATCTCAACGGTCAAAAAACGCGAAATAGGGCAATTGTGAGGAGAATCTGAGGCCGCGTTCCAGGAACTTAACAACTGTTAACAATCGTCACTCTATTTCGGGGGCGGACCTAACAGCTTTAACGATTGTTAACTTTTCTCAATTCTTCAATGGTTAACTTTTCCCAACGATGCTCACCAACCATCGTTACAAAATAGTAAACAGTCTTCAAGTTCTGGAACAGAAATCGTAGGTGGGCGGAGCTTCAATTTCGCAATCAGAATCCTGGAACGCAAAAAGTGAAAGACTGTCAGCAATTTGTTAATAATCGTCAAGTTCTGGAACACAACCTGAAGGAGAACTGAGATTAAAAACGCAATTATTAAGAGAGGAATTGCAGGTTGTCAGTCTAGTCCATCTGTAGCACTATGTTCAGGATTCCAGAATCGGATGTTTCGTTCAGGGACCGCCGACAGACCTGGGTGTGTTGCCATGCACAGTCACCGTTTCCTCCAAACAGTTCAAGCTCGATAGCGAGTTCATGGCAGTCCTTCAATGACAGGGATAGATCTGAAAGACAAAAGTCTTAGCGGTATAATAATCGCTTTTTCTCAGTCCATCAAACCAAGATAGACGCCAGTGAAGTGTCAGAAGTTTCATAACAGATAACATAAGGATGCGCGGTTTCAACAGACAACACTTGGGATGTAATCTGTTGTGATTTTGAAAACGTTGTGCATCAAATGTTATGCATACAAGCACTGCCAGGAAGAGCCGAAAAAATCATCTGCTGACTTTTTTGTTTGTCGTCGTGATATCGGAACGGCGGGACTCTCCTAGCGAGACGAATGAAGTGGGTCGAAAAGGACCAGAACCTCTCCGTTAATCCTCTATGACCGTCAAGGACTTCTTAGACGGGGCCGCATAGTTTGATTTTGTATCTCCCAGTCTCTTGTAAATAAATTCCCTATGTGTTTGCAACTTGTCTTTTGTTGGACTTGCACGTTGGGAACTTGCCGAATAATAAGCTTGTAAGTAAGTATGTAAGTAATTTATTTATGACCCGCCATTTTCAAAAACGGAGTATGTAAAAGAAAAGAGAGAAAAGCAATAAAATACAACAAAAACACATACAAAATAAAAATGTCAATCTTCAGCCAGAAAACAGTCAAGACCGTCATGGCTGGGCCCAGTTGTCCATGATTATTGGAAGAGACGACAAAATTTCGAAAAGTGCTACGCTAGCATCTTTAAACCGGAACTGCTCCGTTAGCACGTGGCTATGGCATAACTTTGACAAATAAAGCGGTAAACAAGCTTTTTTAACGGAAATTTGCCGAAAAATGTTTGCCAAGTAATCGACTTGTTGGTTGAAAACTTGTCACGTGATATGTAGCCGTAAGATATTGGTACATATTAGCGGTCTTTAATGACACATTTCCAGAGACCTTTATGTGTTATACCTCAAGCTTTTGTGTCACTGTGTTATACGAATGTACAGATGTCTAATTATGTTTTTTTTCTGTTTAGTGTTATCATTCGTGCCGTTTTCTTCCTTCATTTTGTGTTACACCACTGAATTGAACAGGCGGTTTACAAAAAATTGTTATTATTATTATACTTTTAACAATCTAGCTGTTTTTCTTTTCTCTTTTTCCATACTTTCTTTACGTAATCCATCTTTTTCTTTATTCCTTGCGGCAGGTCTGCAATAAGTATATTATACACACTGTGTAACACACATACTTCGTTTAAAGGACACCTGAACAATGAAACCATACTTGAAGACACCATGGAGAATGCATTTACAGACATGGCCACGGACAGCGTTCTTCTCCTGAGCGTGACGTTTTCAAAATAGGGATGTTCGTTTCTGGAGATTTGCACATGCAGACTCCAAGACAAAAAGCGCAATTCATTCAAATCTTGTAGAGCGCTGGCCGGATCGTATCGGAATTTCTTCTAGATATAAGTTTGGGCTTCACTGGTTAAAAAATATTCCAGAAGAAGGGCTGATTGCAGACATTTGTTCATTTCTAAAATTGTTCGGTATTGAAATAAGGACAGATGCAAAATGGAGCAAAAATCATAGCTTGGAAACACTATTTCGTATTTGGATTGGGTTTTCTGCAGGCAATGTTAACGGAAGTCATACAGACAGGGATGATACTTGGTACTCTTCATTCAGGTGTCCTTTAAAAGAGGTTTCCACGGGAAGGCCTAATGGACGTAGGCCTTCAGATCTACTTTAACGTTTGTTTAGGTACAAAAAAATGTTCACAAGATTACCTGAGAAGCTGGATGATAGTTCCTTAACGAAGACTTCTTCACCCCCATTCAGAATGCGAAGGAGGCCTTTCCCGCTCTGAAAAACTGTAACAGGGACCTGGGCGTGCAGTTTCGTAAAACCATTAATCTCTGAACTCGTCGCAAACTTCCAAACGATTTTTCCGTGCTTAGAACCCTCTAAAGAAAAATAGTCTCATTAAAAACAAACAAAACTTCGTTAGAAGCAGATTTGGAACCGTGTTAAGGCAAGAACAAATTAGCCAATAGAACCTCCGTCTTTGGTAACACGTACCGACTATGGATACCCCGACAAAACTGAGCAGAGCTAGATGTACTTGCTGAGCTTTGAGTTGATGCCCCTCTACTTCCCTCTTCGCCGCTGCGCATATCAAAGGAAAAACTGTAGGAGGCATGACCCGCTCTGCATCGTGTCACATGTGACGTCTCAGTGGTAGACAACCAATCGGCTGTTACTCTCGACATTTCTTCTACGGGGCTCTACTGCGATATAGCTGTTTGTAGAGGTAACGAATTGTGATGTTCCGTGTAGCTCCTACTCTCCGGTCGTCTCGGACAGGGTACCGGGAGTCAATTCGACTCCACATGGTCATATTACAGAGATAGGGAGACGGAGCTTCTTGTACTTATTTGTTCTTTGTTAAAGCAGAAGTAACACAACTAATGATTTTTGTTTATACTTTGCCCTCCAATTCAGCATCTTTCCACTCATTCCCGAACTAGGAATATCGACATCGCATGCCTTCTAATCTTAAAGGATCCGTCGTACCTATCATAACAACACAACCTACTTCCGTAATAGCTCCATCCAGTGGAAGTAAATCCATTCGGGATTTACTTTCCACACCTGGACCCGCTAAAGTATTTATTCAACTATTAAATCTCTTTATTCTAGCTAGAGGGGAAAAAAGAAAAGCTTGAATCTATAAGCTTTATGCGTCCAGGGGGAGTGTGTGCCTCGCCCTCCCTCAAAGCTTAAATTTAGATAAGGCTAGTATCCCTTTCTTCCTCCCCCTCTAGCTAGAACGAAGAGTAATCACTAGGATTAACCTCCTGGATAGTCCTACCCCTGCTCTTCACAGGGGCAAGATGCAGTCTGCCTTCTCTCTCCTCTCGCTCGTCGGGCTCACTCAATCGACCCAGGGATGCTCATTGACATAGTCCTCCCAGGAGGTTAATCTACTAATCGAAGAATTATAAAGATGAATAAATAAGTTTCTATTAGCTGCGCAGCCCCGTATAATGGTTTGACAATTAATCTAGTATTACATATTTTATATTTTTATGCTTGACCTTCTGTTTAATTATGTTACAAAAGTTGAAGTCGTGTAAATTTTAAAATGAATTGTATCTATAAACTATATTTTGTTTAAACTGACAGTCCTATGTTATCATGTTGTAAAACAGATATTCAGGAATAAATACGATGGTTGATTGATTGATTGATTAAACCCCGGAGACCGAAATTTCTTACGAAAATCCTCCAATGACACCTAACTTATTTTCACACTTGCCTTGTTTCGCTACTTTCGATGCACCCGACGATTGGTTGCGATAAGCTCACTGGTCAGAAAAACCGGTCATTCAAATTTGTCCATGTTTTTGCTAGAAATCAATGGATCTGGAGAAAGGTCAAAGCCGCGGGTAATTTGTTAAGCAGAGCCTGGTTTTAAATTATTCAACTATTTTATAATAATGGGACATATACAGTAAACAGTATGAGATGTCCTTTAAAGTTTAACCGAAAAGGGCTGGGATAGAACAATCTAGTTACCCATCACTTATTCATATAAATTGGCTTGAAGACCCGCTGAAAATGCGTTACTTCGTTGTTCCACTACCCACGAATAATCAATTTTCAAATAGTAGAATTTCCGTGTGATTTGTGGTACCTCTATGCGCTTGTATTTTTGCTGTATGCACGAGTAAGAATTATGATTTTTTTTTGGGGGGGGGGGGTTCAGGCATTAAGCAATCTTCACCAGTCTCACCACTGCCCACAGAAAAGCCGCGCGCGTTTGTGTTGAGATTGAAATTTCCCGCCTCATAGTAGAATTTTCGTTGTGGGGACGGCCGTACAAATTCTGAACGTCATAACTGGAGCGGATAGTGGAAAATAGAAAAATACCTTTGCAGAATCCAAATAATTCAGTGTATTCAGTTAAATGACACAAAAATAAGTTGGCTTTTCAGTTAAACTTTAAGTAGTAAACCCTCTTGCAGTCTTCGGTAAATGTGGGCGTGGCATAATATTTATACAATTTTTGGATCGACGCGTCACACAAGTTGCGTTAATTCAGAATAAATTATTTATTTATTTATTTCCCTCAAAACTGAGGAGTACAAAATATAAATAAATAAAACAAAAATATACCTAGATTCCCTTGGCGAAACCTGGTTTCTCCTAACGACGCAAGTCTGTTTTGGAAGTTAAATGCAACTATGCGATAATTCGGGCAAAAACTGTTTCTGTGTGGAGGGTAAAATAAACTGAGCGTCTACAGCTAGGACCATGGACGTTTTGAAGCACAACTCTTATTAGAAATGATCTATTCATGCTAATCTATCCCAGAGATATCGGTTTTCAAAAAAAAACAAAAAACATTAGCCTACTTGCCCCAAGAAATGAGAGATTTTCTTGTTAGTGTGTCGATTCAAGCCAGCCTTCTTGCTCTCCGACGTGGCGGCTGGACGCAAAATATTTGAAAACTGAATACGGAGTGGTTAAAAGTGGGAAAACCAAGCAAAACTAAAGAGACTAAGATGAAAACAATATTTGTAGCTTCTAATGTATTTATGTGTGGAAGTTGTCGGCGGAACCTGAAGCTTTCAACGAAGTTTGCGTTGGGTGACTGTCAAAACTCGACTAGGCCGAAAAAACCGCTAAAAAGTCGTAGCTACAAAACGAAACAAGGGCGAAAGGCGGGATTTTAAAAGCTTATAATCCTATAAGAGACCTAGGGACAATATAAAAGGAAGAATAAGCAAGAGGAGTCCTTTAAGCAAAAACAAGCACCCTTATACCGGTGCCAGCGGAATTCCGCTGAGTCAATTATCTTCTCTTTGCTCACTAGCTATTGTCTGCCCTCAGTTTACATTCAAGTTCTGTTAATCGCCAATCCAATTGCACCATAAAGAGCGAACTTGGCAGAGATACGGCTCGAGGCCAGGCAAAAAAATTCCATCCCCTAAAATTATAAACCAACATACCTGTTCGTGCAAGGTAAACCATCTTCCAATCATTTTCCTTCTTACAGCTGATGGAGTCGATGGAAAATGTACCTTTCTCCCATCCGTGGATATCTTCACGACTGCTTTTATAGACATTCGTCACCGGGTCATATGTCAAACTGAATGTGTTTCGGGAGCTATCTGATTCCTCCGCTTTCCACACGTGACCGTTCTGCATGGAGACACTTTTTGGTTTGCCTGCAATGTATAAGTGTTAACTAAAATCCGGTAAAAGAAAAAGTATCGAGATTTTCCTCTTAAAGGTCAACTGGAGAGCTTATCGTTACAATTTCCCACCGCAGGAATAGAGTTGCTACATCCCAGTTCAAATTCCAATGAAGAAAAAACGATAAGCTCCCATTCATCAATTACCCCAGTGTCTATCCACTGCGAAATCACACTACGTAGTATGCGCAATTTTGACTAACGTCGGCAACAAACTCTGTGTCGCTGACTGTATTGACGTTGCCAGAATGACATAAAAGCAGTTCGCGAATCGTGAATTTCACCGTAAAGCTAGGTGCCCACAGAACGTGAATCTTTTCCGCTAGCGACGCGAAAAAATTCGACGTGGAGTTGAAATGGCGCGGCGCGAATTTTTTCCGCTCGCGACGTCAAATTCGCCCAGGCGAACGCGAATTCGCGTTATGTGGGCACCTAGCTAACAATATTAGTGTATATCCAGGATCATTTGATCAGGTTTACACTTGAATTTGCAGAGTAGAACACTTTACATTGTAGCTATAGTTACGCGGACGAATGTAAGCATCATTAGTTGCGTTTTTGAAGATACCATGGTATCTGATACCACGGTAAATGGATCTTCCTTTTTTCGTTTTTGCAGTTACCGTGGTATCTGATACTACGATTGAACTGCAATAACGAACAATTGCTGAAATTATGCTTTTCGAAGTCATCCCAAAAGAAAAACTGATATCCAGTCACATCACTGAGTGCCACACTTCTTTCCCACTAATCTGACAAAATGATGAAACTGAGATGACCTTTTCAGATACCAAGATCAGTTACCACGGTCGGACTGGCCAGAAGCCACGATAACTCCAAAACGCCTTTTGACTGGGGTATCAGATACCACGGTAGCTGTGAAAACGACTTCAGACCGTGATATCAAATACCATGGTATCTGCAAAAACACAACTATTATATTTTAGAAGTAGTGAACTGAAAGACAAAAATGCTCCTCAGCCGGGATTTGAACCCAGGACCTTCTGCTTACAAGGCAGACACTCTAACCGTTTGAGCTTCCGAGGGGCTTGTGAACAGAGTTCGCAAACCACTAAAACAGTCCGGTACAAGCCGGCCATAGGAACAGTGATCCGGCCGGTCCTGGGTTCAAACACTGCTGAGGAGCATTTTTGTCTTTCAGTTCACTACTTCTACAATATTTCCATCTCAAGAGCGTATTCCCCACCAAAATTACATTTGGATTTGTTTGGTTTTCACCATGAGACCCCGCCAAGTGGGTCCTGGTTTGTCTACGTGGCTCCTACATTGGAGTCCAAGACTTCTACACTAAATTCAAAAAAGTTGCTATTGGTTCATTAGTCACTGTAAAAGTCCCTTGTATAAAGTGCCATCTATGAATTAACTATTATAATAAACAACTCACCAACTTCTCCTCTGGCTAGTCTCCACGCCAACGAGCCACTCTGTCTTCCCTGCAACTCTCCGTCCTCAGGCTTCCTCTCCTCAAGTAATTCCATCAGTTCCAACAATCTCCTCTTCGCCAACTCGAATCTTCTTTCTTCCGTATAACTACTCTGCTTTTTATTAGTCAGTTTAAGCAGTAGTTTCACCAGCTGAGATTCGTTTATTTTACTTCTTCTGGAAATCAAGTCAGCATGGTTGCTCGAATAACGCCAAGTCACATCTTGAACTTCATCTTTCGTAAACCCAATGATATAATTCAGTTTCTTCCCCCAACCACTTTCATACATTAGGGGTTTGTCAATTCCTCCTTCGCAGGTATCACAATGAAGCCATCTATTTTGCTTCACAGAATACACCTCAGTCCAAACATGGTCTGTAAAGTCGTAGACATATCTGGCATCATAGTCGAGGGCTCGGCAGATTAGGGTGAAACAATTTGCCCATTCCCCACAACGACCCTTGCGTGTTTCAAGGAGCTTTCCTGGGTGGTTATAGCGGGGGAAACGATATATGTTCCCGCAAGAACAAGAGTAACCTGGAAAACTGGAAAATCAGGTTCTACAGAAAGATGGGGGGGGGATAGTACTGGTCTTCATACTATTCAAACCTTCCCTCCCTCACTACCGACTGCCAATCGCGGGCCAGGGACCACTCCCGAAAACTGTTCCTAAGGTTCTGTTCTTCTTGTGACACTTGTGAGCGCCTACACATCTATGTGTAGATGTGTAGACTCAAGCTGTCCCGTTGTGAGACGACAAACCTGTTCGACAGCATTGACATCTTCCCCTATCTCTACATCAAAGGGGTCTTTCTGGACACAATTCGCCATATTCCAGTTCAGCGCTTCCAATCGGAATAGTTTCTGTTAGTCCCCTATGCCTCAACATCAGCACTTGTCACAGACATGACAGACAGACAACCAAAGGTTGGGGAGTAGAAAATCGGCAATCTGCTTCCCAGGTAATGGGGTTTTGCATAGGTCTCTGTAGTAGAAAGTGAAAGTTACCCACAAACTTATGGGTCCGACTTCACAAGTGCTGAATATGAGACAATGAGGGATTAACAGAAACTAGTCCACTTGGAGGGTTGAACTGGAATAAGACGAAGTGTGGGCCACAGGGCCACACACTTCTGAGTATTTTTCTCGGAAACACGATTGTGTGCCACACAATCGAGCCACAAGCTGAAACTCGCGGAAACGCCGTTTTATCTGTTTTTGGCGGTAATTTCAAATGTCTGAGAATAAAAATAAAATCTCAACAAATAGAACTTCCGGCTTAAGTTCTTACCACTCTATGAAATGAGCGTCTGAGTTTTATGTTTACATGCTTGACAAAGTAGTTAATTTTATTATTTAGACTTGATTTTGCTGCTAAATTTGAATTTCAAGCCCGATTCGAACACTTTGTGGGATCGCGGAGAAACGCCTTAAGTCACTGAACAAGGACTGAGCTCGAGTTTGAAAAAAGGGGCATGGAGAAAAGATAGGTAGGCTACTAGAGAAACATCGCAGAATTTGCTTTTGCAGAAAAACATCGAACTCTATCCCCGGGCAGGAGGGCGAGTGGAAGTCTTTATAAACTGACGTTACTCACTTGTGAGAATGAACAGAGAGTAGAAACTGAAATCCCCCACACACTGACGATTTGGATGTTTTAGTTTATACCATGAGAAAGCTGGGAATTTCCGATGAAGAAGAGAAACACCCGGAAATAACCTCGATCATCAACCCATGGGGATACCAAATACTTATTGCTGGTAAGCGCAATTTGAGTTAGAATAATAGTCACAATTATTCACAATACAACTAGCTACAATGACGGTGTTACAATGACTGGTATTGATCTTATTCCCTAGATCAGGCTAAAGATTTACAATGTGAACTAATAAATATAAGTGCAGTGCACTTGCTGTCATTCTATGCACTTGATGCCATTGGAAGCTCTAAGACACCACCACCTGCATGGGAGTAATCGCTCTAGCAAGTTTCTAGTGACACAGAGGCTTTAAAGCCAATCCTTTCATACACGATTTGATGTTAAACCCCATAATACACAATAGCCTACTTGAGCACTTTCAATATTTCAAGGAATACCCTACCTTCAACTCTCCCAGCTCCATACCGTGCCTCCTCTGCGGTTGGCTCCAAATTCTGTGTGAAATCCATTTTCTTCTTGCACTTCTCGCACTCAGCTGCATCAAACCACACAAAGAATTCCTCCCTGTACCATTTTGTTAAATGATAAAGCATCAGGTCTTTTTTGCATAAATCATCACTCTTAATTTTCTTTTCAAGAACCAGTATTTCCATTTCTGACTCGGCAAGGGCTTCTAGGATTTCAACCGGCACATGTGCTCGAGCTGCTGACTGAAGCCCAACATCTTCATACATAAGAACATGATTGAACAGGTCCTGTAGTTTCTGCTCCATTTTGTTACAGTTAACACCACTGAATTCAGTTCCTTCAGCCCCAAACCTGAAAAAATGCAAAACATGTGTGTTAGAATACATTTCGGTCCACACTCATACCCTCACCAACCCTCAGATTATCCTCATCATCTGGATCAAAATTAAAAAGCCAAGATGACAACAGTAGGCTAGTCTTTCATTCTGGTGTGTCAGAAGGTCGATTGGAAGGTAAGCAGGCACATTTTAAGCCAGGGCCAGAAAAATTATGGCAGGTCCTGGGCAGGTCTACCATAACGAGAGTGTTCAAAGTTGAATTTGGACTTCCACAGCACCCATTTCAAAGTCAAGGTTACGTTTTTCAGAAACATCTCCATCGTCTCTCCCAGTCTGTTTTAAAAGCAGATTTCCCATTCAGATTCTGAATTCAAGAGTTGACAACAGATTTTTATGGGGGTACCATGCCCTTGCTGCAGGGAATGGTTCCCCAACATATAAGCAGTGACGTTACTAGCCAAAATGTTTGGGGGGGGCATGCCCAGAGGTTGGGTCACCATGCCCAAAAATTGAGGATTTGTGTATGACTGGATAGTGCAGGCTAGTTACCAAACAAAATAACGCTGGTAGCTTTTAATAACTTATAAATATTCCTTGAGCCCAAGCTGACTTAAAGTCATATATTCATATAATATACAGGAGGGGTATGCGAACTCAACGTTGCAAATCCTCGTTTGCGACCCGATAATTATGGAAAATTTCTTTAGAAGGCCTATCAGCTGCTTGAAAGCTCACCATAAACCCCAAAAAATCCAAAGTTCACTTCTATTTACGATTTCCTTTACTTACTTATACTATTCTTTTGTTTCAGGATGTCTGGCGATCGAGGTTGTGTTTTGGCAATCGACCTCATATACAGAATAAGAGCCTTCAAGGAAGTTTGTCGCGGAGGACAATGCTTTGAACTAGACTTCCTTCAGTGCGCAAACATAGAGTAGCGAGTGTATTTTTTTTTTTTTTTTTTTAACTGAAATAAAAAAGAGACACAGCTGATCATTATTAGATTACGAAAATAGTCATTATCTTCCTCCATTCTTGCTCAGGTACATGGTGAACAAGACAGCGGAACGCTCCGAGTCCCATTGGGTCCGTTAGATAAAAGCGAAAAGTTGCTTTCAACTCGGGACCTTTGCCGGCATTGACACCTAGCCAGTTGATGACACATCCACCTTGTCTACCATCTTCCCCTCCAACATCAAGAAAATCAGTTTGGAGAATTCTTTGGGAATTTACAAAAACCGGAATTTACAAAATTGGGAATTTACAAAAACGGATTCGTCAACTGTGATGCTTATAAAGCGATATTTCAGCCTTTCTTGGCAAGGGTCCTCTTCAGGCTGTTATTCTTCTGGGTCAACGCTGGGGAAAGAAACAAACCAGCAATAAATTTACTGTTTATTATTGCAGGTTTGTTTCCTTCCCCAGCAGTGTCCGATTCTTCCCTTATAACAAGTTTATTAATATTGGTTCACCAGTCAGTTGCTAGTCAGTTGATGAAAACTTGATAACTCCTGGGCAGCTCTAGGTACAGCCGGACTCCCAAGCAGGTTCTGGTTAGTCCTCACCAGTCAGTCACCGGTGAGGTAAAACCGGACACCGGTTTGTTCAAAAACGGGTTATAGGACTGGTTAGTAGTCACCGGTGGATGCAAGAATGGCTTATAAGAACACAGCTATTCTAGGACTCTGCAATAAATCCCGAGTTCAAACGGCAGCAGTGAGCAGAATCACCTGAGCACTTGGACTTGGGCTTGGCTAGTCCACGTGTGAAAGGTTCAAATTTGTCGCCAGAAAGTTCAGCCATAGAGGTGACTGAGCGCTAAAGTACGCCCTTCATAAAATTCGCTCCAGCCAGGGGCGTCGCAAGGGGGGGTGCGAGGGGTGCAGCACCCCCCTACCGTTTTGAGATTCGGTAAAATTTTGGCCCCCGGCCCAAAATTTTACTTAAATTGTTCTGTATTTTTTCGATAGCGGAACTATTCGGTATATTTACGGAGATTCGGTAGTTATACGGAATCCCAAATAGGCTATCGGTACAAATCTATTTGGTATAATGATCGGGATTCGGTATAATTTCCCAGTATTCGGTAGTTATCACGAATTCGGGGAGAGAATTTACTGAAATTATTTGGTAATTGTTCGATGCCAGAACTATTCGGTATATTTATGGAGATTCGGTAGTTACGCAGAATCCCGAATAAGGTATCGGTCCAGAATTATTCGGTATCATAATTGGGATTCGGTAATTTATTCGGTATAATTTTCAGGATCCGGTAGTTACCACGAATCCCTGCTTTTGTTCCAGTTTCGACGAAATCATACCGAATAATATAATTATTCGGTACTGTTTCGATATCAAAACAATTAGGTATAATAACCGAGATACGGTAGGCCTAGTTATACAGAATCTCGAACATGCTATCGGTCTAAACTTATTTGGTATAATAACTGGGATTCGGGATAATTGCCATTCGGTAGTTACCACGAACCTCGAAACTCGGAAGAGGTCGAGTGAAGCACTGGTTGCAGACAAAAGGACTGATTTATGATCTCGTCGATAGTCCTTACTTTTCTTTTGGATCCCAAAAAGAAGATTTAATCATGAATGTTTCGAAAATTCCGCCTGCGGCGCTTTTCGTAATATTCTCTATTTTGCGGAAGGGCGTGTCATTTGATTGGGGTTTTAAGACAGTTTTAGGATTGGGATTTCGAAGCATTAAAAGCTAAAATCTGGATGGAAATAGTTAAATTTGGCAGGAAAAAGCTAACTTGGAAAAAAATCTCGCCTGCGGCGCTCACTTTATGTGATCATGGGTAGTATTGACTAAGCTAGAGTAGCTGCTGCTGCAGGGACGTCGCTCCATCCGGTTTCTGGAACTTCTTAGAGCATCGGTATTTAATCCACGGTCAATGATAGAATTTGTAAGATAAGCATTTAAATTTTAGCCTACAGGAAAAAATCTCGCATGCGGCGCTCACTTTATGTGATCATGGGTAGTATTGACTATATATAATACAGTAGCTGCTGCTGTCGGAACGTCGCTCCATTCGGTTTCTGGAACTTCTTAAAACATCGGTATTTAATCCTCGGTAAATGATAGAATTTGTAATAAGCAGTTAAATTTTAGCCTGCAGGAAAAAAAAGATTTTGAAAATTCGCCTGCGGCGCTAGATTTATTTTTCTCTTGGGTAAAATAGATGGAAGCTATTACTGCAATCGTGCCCGGCACGATTGGCACGTTACTTTTCCTGCGTAATCCTTTCTGTTCCATAATTTAAAGCTCGAATTTTCAGTTTCTAGGATTCGGTAAAATTTTTGAGAGATTCGGTAAAATTTAGCTCTGCACCCCCCCACCGAAAATGCACTTGCGACGCCCCTGGCTCCAGCTTATCTCTTTTTTGGCCGCTAGATGCACTCGCTAGCATAAGGTCAGGCATAGCCATGTTTAAAATTGTTTCAAATGCCTCTTTGTTTGTCAAATCTGGCTTCCGACTTCAGTGCTGACTGTGCTGGTTGGCTTTTCCACGGGGCTAATGCGCGACTCGGCCACCTACCGACCTTTACCAACCAAGATCTCACGTGTGATTGTTTCTCTAGCGGCCACCACCAACCTTTACCAACCAAGATCTCACGTGTGATTGTTTCTCTAGCTCTAGCGTATCACTGGCGCCTATTCTTTATGAGGGGTGTATGCAAAAGAAACTGTCACGGAAATACTCTTGATGACTACCCATAGTTCACACTGCTGATATTTTGCGCAAAATACTCAAATCTTGCCGATGCAAAATCGCCGTGTACCTAGCGGAAGAGCCGGAAGTTGCACCACAGCTGTCCCCAGCGATCGCCGTGATTGGTTGACACAATTCGTTAGGGCGACGTTTTCTCGTTCTTCCTGTAATACAACCATTTTTTGGTCGGCGAGTTTTACGTTTTGTTTCATTCGCAACTTGAGCAAAATGTGCTTCTTTCAGAATTACCCTCGTCTTTAGGTATCGCAGGAAGTTTTCTTCAGAACGGCGGGGGGGGGGGATCTTTTACGTTCTTTTACAGAAGCAAGCAGCTGGCATGTTTCGGACTTAGTCATTGGGAGTATTCTGTGTCATGCGACATACGACACAAATCGTGCGACAAGCAACGCAGAACTTTGTGTTTTGTCGCAGTGTCGGACACGTTGAAAAATTTCAACTTATCCGACATAACGCATGCGATTTTTTTAGGGAAAGAAAAACGAATATTGGTTAATTTTGAAGACTAAAAACTGCTCTACCTTGTTCTGATTGTAATCTTAGGATAGCTGAATGCAAAGTCTCTTCTGAATAAACTTGTATTAAAGGCACAGAAAACTTGACTACGCAACTTTCGGCCATCAAACCGACCTGGGGGGCTTAGATAAATATAGAGGGACTTATTGTCGACAGGACCCCCCTTCTTTGTTATCTCGAACCCCCTCCTTAGTGTTCCCAAAGCTAGCTGGCAGGCCCTTGCCCCTTATGCACTGTAAAAGTTCGCCTTTTGGCGTGTATCGGGATAGTAGTCAAGAGGTCGTGCGTTCGATTCCTACTCCCGGCACACAAACCTTTTGCTTTTTTTTTCTACTAACTCAACAGTCGAATTCTCGGAAACTGCCCGGAAACTGCAATGGTCGTAACGAGAATTTTTCTTACTCTCAATATCGACTCAGGGTACATTCTTGATATGTCAGCTAGCTCCCCGAGTCAAGTTTTCTGTTCCTTTCAGAGGCGTCGCTACTAGGGGGGGGGGAGGGAGGACGCCCCCCCCCCCCCAATGTTGTCGGCCAGTCGGAAAAAATAGCCGAAGCGCCACGATTTTTAGTAAAAACAGTCAATTTTTTTCTTAGAAATAGTCGTTTTTTTTAAAAACAATCATAAACAGTCGGTCGATTTTTTCTTAAAAATAGTCGTTTTTTCTTAAAATCAGCCGATTTTTCGTCAACACAGTCGTTTTTTTCTCAATAATAGTCGTTTTTATCCGCAAAACAGTCGGTAAAAATTACCGGCCAGTCGGTAAATACCTTGTCCCCCCCCCCCAAACATTTTGGCTAGTAACGCCTCTGGTTCCTTTAACCTGTTTTGAACAAGATGACTTCTAGGTTTTGACTGAAATTTCCTGATAGTGGGTGGTATTCAGAAGGGTAATCTCCCCGCGTCTTCAGAGGTCGTTTCACCAAGGGCTCCTTTCTCCTTTACAGAATAATCTTACTTTTGCGTCTGCGTGGTGGAGGGAAGGTTCATGCGAAGCATGCGTGACCCAAGGGCAACTCAATGAAGAATCGCCGGTGTTCCAGCGAAGAGCCAAAAAACGTTGTTGATTTGTTTACACATGAACTGAATCAGTTTGAGGGTTCGTTAGAGTGATATTTCTTGTTCTTCCCCGAGGTTCACTGGCGTGTTTAGCGTATTTACAAACTGAACGGATAAAACGACTGAATTAAATTTCATATAGAGCAAACCCTGTGCTGAAATCTGGTTGGAGATACCTCTTTTTTTTACAAACCCACGTCACCTCCACTAGGAGCAACATTCTCTAAAGTATTGCTTGTATCAATCCGAAGTTCCGAAAGATTTTCGAAAACGGCAAAGGACTGTCTTGGGACAAATCCTCTCAGTTACTTCAGCGGTATAGGCCTCTTGCTTGCAGCCTTACGACAATTAATCCCATTGACAATACGATAAATTAAAACCATCGAAAAAGAAAAAAATACTGGAGGGATTGAAAAACACTTACATTTTTTTTCTGACAGTACAAAACGGATATGTCAGCTAAATATATAGCTCTAATAAAATTGAGCTGACGTATTTTATTTATTTTTATTTATTTATTTGTGACCCGCTTTTTGATAACAGCGGAGTATGAGTAAATACACAAAGGAAAATACACATATTAAAACACTAAACAAGACAATGTAAATAAACATGACTACATTCTTTTCATATAATTAACAGCACACTAAATAGACCTACAGAATTTTACACAATGACAAGCACATTAAACGGGTTCAGGATTGAAAAACTGGCCAATAATTTCATCCGTTTTGCACTGTCAAATACGATTCGCAGTCAGCTTGGGCTGAAGGAATATTGAATACTTAAATTTTTGAGGAACAAGAGCGAAAATTCCACCACCAGACCTAACGTAAGCATCATGCTAGCTAGAGAACACCATCTTATGGACAAACCGTTTACTCAAACTAAATACAGTTTCTACAAAGCAGAGATCAAAATTATAAAGTTATCGTCACAAATGCAATTGCCCAGGTATTTTCACAACAAAGAAAAGGTAAATTATTTTTTTTCGCGACACAGAAACACTAAGAAAGCCTAGTTCCTCAAGACCAAAACAAACACACACTAACGTTTATAAAAGGTCAAGGAAAAAAAATACAAGTAAAAAAAATATATTTCGTTAATCAGTGGGAAAAGGCATAACTCAGAATCACAGCAGTACAACTACCAACTTTGGAAGGTAAGACGGCCGAGAAGGTACGGAGCGGACCAATCACTATAGATATCACTCATGTTCAAAAACACAGGAACATTGTCTACAAACACACTTTCCAATGTATTTATCACTCAACCTAGAGCTTCATGAATCCTTACTATTTAAAAGAAAATGCAGCATTAGATACTGTATATTCCCCAATACTATTTTTAAAGCATATTTTCAACGTTCAATTTTTTTTTTTGCATCAGCCCAAAAACAAAAACCTCCGGGACCCCCCCCCCCCCGCACACAGTGTAAATAAAATGCAGTATATTTTTTTGAAAAGTATATATAGCCTATAGGCGTCACGCGTTCACATTTAACTCGCGTTTCTAGGAAAACTCTTTAGTGCTCGCGGTCAAAACTGCAGTTTTTAAAAATATTTTCTAATTTCCTATATTTTTTCATTTGGGGACGGGGGGTAGGCCGGGGGTGTTTAGTATCCGGGGAGTTTTTGCCAGGAGTTTTTTCGCCTAGACCTACGCCTTCCGAGGGCGACAGACCCCGAAAAGAGTCAGTAAGCTTTTTTCTTTAGACCGGATCGGATATAGGCTACCGCAGGAAATTAAAGGCTTCGGGAAAAGAATGTACCGAGCTATTAGAAAAGAAAACTGGATCAGTATTACAAGTACTGCACTTTTCTGTAGGGTTCAAAAGCCGCTGAATATTTTTTTCTCTAAAGAAATCAGGACAGAGAAAAAAAACATTAAAGGTTCCATTTCACAGACCTGTGGACCATAGAATAATAAAATACTTCGTACAAAACTGCCATAAGCACTATAGAAGTGCATCGTCATGAAAGCCTCCGTGGTGGTTGTTTCTCTGTCTGCTTTTAAAGCTGAGGAAAATTTCTGGCTCAAGCCTAGGGATAAAAGCACATAATTTCCCACAAATCGCATGACGGGTTCCACCGGAGGAACAAAAGTTCTCAGAAAATTTTAAGTGGCACTCAATACGAATTAGTTCATTATTCCGCGGCTGGAGGTACCGACCAAAATGCAAGAATCCTTGAAGCTTCGTGATAGCAAGAACAAATAATCGACCAACTACTGTGTTCAGTCACATGCAGCGACGATGAATACCCCGACAAAAATGAGCGGAGATAGAGGTATATACTCTAGCTGTGAGCTGATGATGATGCCCGTTTACTCCTCTTCGCAGTTGCATCTTGCAGATAAAATAGTGAAAGATTGCTTGCAGGAGGCGTACTCCTCGCGCTGACCCGCTCCGGAGCACGTCCAGCCAATCAGGTCTGAATGCTACTTTTCCTCATCGGGCGCTTCACGGCGATTTGGCTATTTGTAGAGGTAACGAAACATGATGTGGCGCGAAGCTAGTCAACTCCGCTCATTTGCGTCGGCGGCCGTATTTTACTCGACTCATCATGTTTGTATGACCGATATAGGGAGACAGCAGTTCTGGCTCGTTATTTGTTCTTGGTGATAGTAGTTCCAGTTCAGCCGTAGATCAATGTTGCTGCGTCCAGGGCTTGGAGCCGGACGGCGCGGTTTGAGTCTCGGAGTAGGTGAGCTAACCCCACAGAGGCCTGTTTGCGAATGCTAGCAACTGCTTGGTGGTCGACTTTCTTGAAAATGTGTCCTGGAATGAAGGCAACATGAGAAAGTAAATATCGGAACTTACACCAGCATATACAAACTACAGCAGATGTGCTATTTTATGTGTGTGTGTGCGGGGGGGGGGGGGGGGCAAAAATTTCAAAATCTCACTATTCCTGCTTTTTTTGCCCACTAAATAGGTTTCAAAACGGAACAAGACCAAAGGTTTCAATGGGATCCCAAAAATTTAATATTTGATCCAGACAATTGGGTCTTGTCTTCGCCAGATAGACTCTTCGCCAGGCTAATCATCCGAGAAAACCAAGTTCAGATATACCTGTATAAGCCATATCTATTTTGACGATACTGATCGAAACTTCCTGCTTTACTTCTGCCCAATTTCCGGATTATGCCGAATTCCGAGCAAACTACTTGTCCAGCAGAAAAAAGAAACTTCAGAAACGAATTCAGCGTATCTTCTTATCCCTATACAGAACATCTAATGAACTTCAAATAAAACTTTAACTTAAAAAAAAAAAAAATCCGGTTTCGATTCCGGACGAACTATATGTCCGGGTAATATGTACACTTTTGCTTTTAACAAATTTTCCGATTTTGGCCGGATTCCGGGCGAACAAGTTGTCCGTTTAGAAAATGCTTTTCACATAAGTGTTCAGCATGTCTTCTTACCACTAGATCGAACATCTAATCAACTTCAAATAAAACTTTTACTTTTAACAAACTTTCCGGTTTTTGCCGGATTACGGACGAACTACTTATCCGGCGAGAAAATGGTTTTCACCATCGTGTTCAGAATGTCTTCTTATCTCATAATCGACTATCACATTAGCTGTTTAAAATATTTTGCTTGCCCCTTAATTTAAACCCCCTCCCCCACCCCTAAATGTGGGACTACAGAGCCATCTACGAGCTCGACCTTACTCTTGACCCAAAGAGTCCTCACACGAAGTTTCATCAAAATATTTCATTCCCTTCGAGAGTTATCGTGCTTACAGACGGACGGACGGACAACTTTTGCGATGTCACAGGTATCCCTACACTTACGTTTTGGGATCCCAAAAATGCAAAGCAGTGACTTTAACTTAAGGTTTTCAAAACTAAATTTACCGCAAACAGAGTAATTAAATTTTGATTCTGTGTAACCAACCTCGGACTGGGGCCAAAAATTTATATTTGCCCCCCCCCCCAGGATAATTGAAATAGTGCCATTGGACTACAGTAGTTCAACCCTTCATTGTGGTCCCCTCCACATGTATATTCAGCGCATATCCTCAGTCTACACGATCGTCTGTGCGGCCCGCAAGTCTATTTCCGCGACCAACAAGGTTTTTGTAGCTCAATTTTGACAAATAACTCTTGAGGTCCAATCTCTCGTGACACCCAATCTTAGCTGTTTTTGGGACCCCAAAACCTAAGTGGAGGGATATCTATGCCTTCGTAAAAGTTGTTCGTCTGTCCGTCCGTCTGTCAGCATGATAACTCTCGAAGTGATTGAGATATTCCGATGAAACTTTGTGTAAGGATTCTTTGGGTCAAGGAACAGGTCGAGTTCGTAGTCCTAAATTTAGGGGTGGGGCAGGGGGTTCAAACTAAGGGGCGAACAAAATATTTTTTTAACAGGTAATGAGCAAGTGGATTTAGGTGTAAGAAGACACGCTAAAGACGTATATGAAAATCATTGTCTCGCTGGACAAGTGGTTCGCCCGAAATCCGGCCAAAGCCGGAAAATTTGTTAAAAGCAAAGGTTTTATTTGAAGTTGATTAGATGTTGTATTAGGGGTAAGAAGACATGCTGAACACGTAGCCTACATGAAATCCTTTTCTCGCCGAACAAGTAGTTCGCCCGGAATCCGGCCAAAACCAGAGTAAAAAGTAGCAGTTTTATTTGAAGTTGATTAGATGTTCGACTTAGGGGTAAGAAGACATGCTGAAACCGTATCTGACAATCATTTTCTACCCGGATATATAGTTGCCGGAACCGGAAAATTTGTTACAAATAAAACTTTTATCTGAAGTTGATTAGAAGTTCGATGTAGTGGTAAGGACGCATGCTAAATCCGTATATGAAAATTATTTTCTCGCCGGAAAAATTGTTCGTCCGGAATCCGGCCAAAACCTGACAATTTGTCAAAAGTTAAAGTTTTATCTGAAGTTGAGAGTTGAAGTCTGAAGTTCAGACTGAACCTATTGCTCGAGATCGGTAAAAAAAAAAAACTTACTACCATGAGTTTCTCCCTCCCTCATACAGCAATATAAGCGAAAGGCAAGAGCGAGCAGTCTCTACGAAGGTCCCAATATTCCAACCACTAGCGGCCAAACACAGGCGTTACCAAAATAGTTTTATACTAAAGATTGTTGAAATTTTAAATAACAATTGACCATTTGTACGTACTTTTAAATGTATATGTTATATTGACAAATTTGTGCATGACAGTGCTCACCAATTTTGGTTTCAGTTCAGTTCAGTTCAGTTTAATTTCAAAATAGTTTCCACGGACATATAATACTTCCACGGAGTATTATCGTCAATGGCCTATACAATAACACATAATCGTCAATTTGACCATAACTATAACAATTTAAAACTCAAACGTACAATTCATTGTATGAATACAATGAATTGTTACCGTGAAAGTGTGAGCGAATAAATTACTATTCTATTTTATTCTATGCTATAGGGTGAGGAGATCTGCTGAATTCGTTTATGAGCTTTAGTTTTTAGCCGGACATGTAGTTCACCCGGAAACCGGCCGAAACCGGAAACATAGCACAAGGCAGGAAATTTCGATCAGTTTCGTCAAAGTAGATATAATGTAGGCCTAAGAGGTAAACACACACGCTGAATCCATATCCGAACTTGTTTTTTTTCAGATGATTAGCCATTGGCCTGTATCCAAATTATAATAGTAAAAATGTTCAAAGAGTCTGGCGAAGACCGGATATCTCAAGACCCAATTCTCTGGATCAAATATGGAATTTTTGGGATCCTATCGAAACCTTTTGTCTTGTTCGTTTTCGTTGTTGAACTATTTTATTCTTCTTAGCGAGTTAAAAAACCTAAACAATGAATAAAGAGGGGTCATTGGGATCCCGTTAGTACCGCCACACGTCAGTTGACACAAACGTCAGTTCGCCTCAGAATTCCGTCAGAACGACCTAATATTCCGACAGTTCGCTTACAGGTCGGCTGACCCGAAAAAAATCCGTCAGTTGAACCACACGTCAGTTTACCTACCGTCGGTTCCGATAAACGTCAGTTGACCTAATCCTAAAATACGACCTAAAATCCGCCTGCATATTCCGTCACTACGCCCAAAAGATCGAGAACAACGTGTGGGCAAACTGTCGGAAAGTTTCGGTGAACTGTTGTTTATGCGAACTGGCGCTTGTGTGAGCTGACGGTGGGCGAACTGACGTGTAGACGAACTGACGTGTAGGTGAACTGGTGGATTTCTAAAATAGGCGAACTGACGTGTGGGCGGACTGGCGTGTAGCCGAACTGACGTGTGGGTGAGCTGACGTCTAGGGGAACTGACGTTTGTGCGAACTGTCGTGTAGCAGTAGTGACAGCGACCCTTTTCAACCTTTCGAGGAGAAAATACATATTTACCCGCTAGGAGGACAGAGCTTGCTCGTAGTTCAGGGAGAGGACTCTTAAAATAGGCACTTGCTGCTGCTAGCATGTTGACCAACTTTTCCTCGTCTTTGGCGATCTGGAATATAGGAGACTGACGTGAACTTCTTAAAGAAACTTGACATTGGCGGGATCATTCTTCCTATAGCCCGCTTCTCTCTGACTGTTGTACTGGTCACACTACAGGATACCTTGCTATTTGCGCCACCCCTAGCAAACTCGCGTATATAAAGACTAAATCGCAAGGATCGCGTGTGAAACATCAAAATTGCCAATTCCCCCCCCCCCCCACCCGGGAGCAACTGTTTTATGTAGCATAGCGGGAAAATATCATAATATCGTTTAGATCTCTATTACTCGTAAATGAAGTACTTTGGAGGTTTCTGGTGTTCTTACTTTTTTCGCCATGACTTTGATTTTCGATTCAATTAACTTTATTGGTTTCATTCATCCAACAAAACAACATACATTACGGTTCCATGAAGGACATAACCGTGTCAATTGCGGGACCGCATAACTTTTAGTCACGTAAAACCAACGATAGACACATTCCTTATCTTAATCCTTATTTCTCATTTTATTTTTTGGTGAAGTAGGCTACTTGATAAGGGGGTAAGGAGAGAGAAGGAAGGAAGAACTTACCATGATGTTAATAACGTTGTCGAGCAGGCTTTTATACTCTTGAGCAGAGGGCTGTCTTCCTCTTAACTGCTCAAAAAAGTTAGATAGTCCTTCTAACCCCAGAATAGGTGCACCTTTGGCCAGAGCAGTCAGGCACGCCTAGAAAAGGAACGGCTCTGTTACATTTTTGTTCGTCGCTTAGCTCTGCGTTTCTTTTTCTGTTAAAGATAATCTGATTAAATTCCGAAGCAGGCTGGAATTCCGGAATTCGAAACACGATACGAATTTCTAATCATAGTAACAATCCTCGGAGCTCAGATTTGGTGTTGCGTATAAACTGTCTGGTGTAAAAAATAAACATCGAACCATTTAATGGCCACCCAACATAGTAACTTTGGTTGCATGGGTTCAAGTGGAACTGCAGTGCGTCGTCAATGTTCGTTGGTGAAGGTCTTCCCTCCTTTCCAGGAATTATACGCTTTTCTGCTCTTTCTCTGCAGAAGCACATTCTCGAGTCTCAGAATCCGTTGCTGGATGTCCTGGTTGGGCCGCAAGGCTGACACTCCCGATATGGTTGTCGTGGGGGAAGTTGCTGTTTTGCAACTTTTCCCCAGTTTTGATGTGTAGTGCGATTACAGTGTGTTGTTGTTAATTTTGATTTTTGTTCTTGTTTAAAAATTTATATGGCCCTTGTTGGCCGTTGATTCAGTTAAATAGTAAATATAGTATGTAAATATACAAAATGACTTACAGGACAGCAGCAGCGATATCCATAGTCACTGCGCCATCCTGTAAAGTTTTGCTGAGGATCGTTCTGCAAATTCACACTTTTAGTTCCATCTTTCGGATGGAACAGTTATCTTGTGTTGTGGGAAAAAAGGCAAAATGCCTCAACAGCAGTAATTCAAACAATGACAGGAGACAAATGTATCCAGGATTTTTGTTTTTGTTTGGGGGGGGGGTGTTGCCCGCGGGTCGGACCGAAAAGTGAAAAAAAATACATATATCATAGGTTAAAGCCTGTAAAAACGATCACTTTGTAGGTTTCGGGGGGGGGGGAGTAGGGCAGCAGGAGACCATTTAATTTTCTCCGCAAAGACATTGCTGCGGCATCGCCTCATTGACTGTTTTTGGGATCTTCGAACTGCATAAGAAATAGTTGAGAAAGTTGTTTTTCAAATTTTCTTCATTCTTCTTCAGGTTCCTAGTATGTCTAGGAAACGGTACTTGATTTAGAGTTGCGGTAATGTAGACCATATTCTAAGTGCTAAAGATCTTGTAGCGAAACTCAGGTAGCGTTCCAGCTAGTTGTTATTAGTTACGATCGTTGCGATTCTTGTTGTTATATTCGTTTCACGGGCCGCCTTAATGACTAAATTAGCTCCTCCTCTTTATTACGCCAAAC